>JAODJW010000062.1:7619891-7633561 GCA_026777045.1 Hyperopisus bebe | reverse complement strand
GCGATCGCTGTCTGCTCCCTGCTCTGAGGTCCAGTGGGCCTTCACTGGAGGGTGCCATCGCTGTCTGCTCCCTGCTCTGAGGTCCAGCGGGCCTTCACTGGAGGGTACGGTCGCTGTCTGCTCCCTGCTCTGAGGTCCAGCGGGCCTTCACTGGAGGGTACAGTCGCTGTCTGCTCCCTGCTCTGAGGTCCAGCGGGCCTTTACTGGAGGGTGCCATCGCTGTCTGCTCCCTGCTCTGAGGTCCAGCGGGCCTTCGCTGTAACTCTGTTCTCCTCCTTCCTTGGGAAGGGCTGGCATGTTACTTTTTTGCAGCAGCAGCAGAAATGGGCCCCCACGGCTCGGCTCGGCACTGATTGGCAGCCGCGCCCATCCCTCCGAAGGGTGTCCAGGTACCCCTCCTCCCCCCATCCTGGGATCACAGAGCCGTTTGGAGAGACACGCCGGCGATTAGAAACCGCGCTGTCATCGCTCGCTGACTGGAGACGAGGGAGCCACTTGCTGCCACGTTAAAGTTTTATAAAGGCTGGTGCCGGGAACGCATACGGGATGAGGCTCAAGGTCGGGACAAGGTCAGAAATGCGGTGTGGTGTCCCCCCCCCCAGCGATGTAAAGCACAGGTGGGCCAATGGGATACTCGCATCCACGCTGCTCCGGAACTTTTTGTCTTGTTATGGTGTCAATCGTATTTTCCGTTTTTTTTTTTTGGCCGGCATGGGTTGACGGGGGGGGGGGGGGGGGGCATCTTTTCTTTTGAAGAGCTGAAGCCCTTCACGATTCACCCAGGGAGTGTCAGCAATGTCTTTGTTCACAGACCCTCGTGGGGGTGCCGATGCAGTTTGAAGACGCTTGTGAGACCTGGGGGGGGAGATACACTATCCCCCTATTGGGGGTCACCTAATTAGGGAAATACTCACATACATTCCGTATCCTTAGCGCCATTTCTTCCTGCAGCATTTGTTAATGGCGGTGCTGTGTTGGGCCTACTTATCTACCCAGAAGTCCTGTCATTCAGCGGCCGCACCTGTCCGGGGGGGCCCCCCATGGAAGGAGCTTCTGTACCCCAGGTATGAAATCTTGATATTCTGAGCCACGCAACATTCGCAACATTCTGAACTTTAGTCACAGATGTGTGAAACAGCATTGGCTTAAGGACGCATCTCTTGTTTGGGGAGAGACATGCAGAAATGCTGATTGTCTCCGTTTTGGGCTGCTTTCTTTGTGTTTAGACATAAAGACAGTGGAGAGGACTCCTGGCGCGGAGAGCCATGTAAATCTGTGTCCTCAGATGCTTGGAGGAGGTTTTTATGGATGTGGCGGGACGGTAACACCAGGCTGCAGCCTCACAGAAATCAGGTGCCAGAATCTGCGGTCATGCCCTCTGGGGGAATTGGACCCAGACAGGGATCCAGACCGCCCGGCGAGCCGGATCTCTGGGTGGGAGCACGGCGTGAAGGTACGATGCAGGGCCCTGATTCTGTCTCGCAGCTAGGACCCGGCGTGTGGGACTCCTGCAGGCCGGTCCGCCTGGACCCACAGCAGGTGCTCCTGCTGAGAGACCTTTCGGCCCGCCGCTGGCTCGCGCACGCAGCGAGGAAAAGCAATTCGCACTTATCCCCGTCCCATTTATTTATGCGATTCCTGGGCCCCATGGGCCCCTCATGGGCCCCCTGTGGCCCCTGGCACAGGAGATGGAGGTCCAGGTGTTCCTGCCCGGAGGCCCTTGTGCCGACAGGCCCGGCGTGGACAACAGATTGGGGTCTCGCCCGTGCAGTCATCTAGAGAGCTCTGAGCCGGTCCCCGCTTCTTTCCGAAAGGGATGGGAATTTTGGGAATTCCATAGCCGCCGGGGGAGGGGAAGTCCCACTCCGGAGCAGCTCATTATCATGGCGCCAGGACTTGCCACCTGAAGATTACTGAGATATTTAAATGTATTTATGATGGTGGAAGGGAGAAACCAACTCACCAGCTGAAGATGGGGCCGCCGTAAATCCATAGGCATCTGCACAGGCTCCTCCAGGAGAGGTTTCCAAGATCAGCGTGAAGGCAGGGACACACCTGCAGTCCGGACAGCTTAATTCAACTCCGGGTTTAGTAGTATTCATGTCTGAAGTTCCCCGGCATGTAGAAGTGAATGCATCCATAGACAGGGGTATGCTGTGTATTAAACGCAGGGCTGAGCCTGTAAGGCTTCACACACAGGTGTCTGAGGAGTACGGTGGGGGGGAGGAAAGGGTTAATGGCCTGGATGCTGTCTTTCGTCGCTTACACCCACCTCCCGGCAAACAGCTTCAGCTCCGGGTATTACGCCGAGGCCTCCAAATAAATCCACTTGACTTATCCTAAAGATTAAATTTTTACACATTTTAGAAAAAACCCAGTTTCTCAAATACGGCATCAGCCCTGACGCTCCCTCATGAAAATTTGATCAGCATAATTTCTTAACTGGGACTTAGAAGTGCAGCTGGGTTGCATTCGTTTTGTAAGAGAAAGGAGACAGACAGCCCTTCTCGTTTTTCTCCATGTGAAGAGAAAAAAACAGAGATGGGATTCGCTCAGTGTCCGCTCTCATAATGCTAGGCGACCAATCGAATCGCTGTCTCAACTCTGGCCTAAAAACACGCCACAGGGGTTATGGAAAATATGTAACACTCGTCCATAGCACCGCAGAGAGCACAACTTAAAACACCTATCGCGTGACAGGAAGTGCTCCTGTGTGTGTGTGTGTGTGTGTGTGTGTGTATGTGTGTGTGTGTGTGTGTGTGTGTGCGCGTGTGTTATGACCGTGTTCCAGTTTATGTTTACCGGCACGCCTCCTCCCCTGTCAGACTGTTTGCGCTGGCCATCACTGATGTGTCGGTCGCACCATTTAAAACACGCAGTCTCTGACCCCCGCTTTGCATGTCCTCCGGTTGGAGGCTCGCTTGCAGTCTGTGAGGGATTTTGTCATCGACACTTCCTAAATTGCCTCGAGAACATGGGCACAGGCCGCACGCGCCCTTGCCCCCCCCCACCACGCGTGCCGCTGACACTTGCGTGTAATCGACGAGTAAATGAATGCACCTTGGAAAGTCTGCATAGCTTAAACAGGTTACTTATTTTACTGCCGGTCTGAACAACATAAAAAAGGAAGAACCAGGCGAGGCGGGCTACATAAATGGCGGCAGATTAACGGAAAAGGTGCCTTTGCGGTCAGCGTTACATTCCCCTCCTGTGCGTAAATCTCTCCCCTAGCTGAAGGAAGCTGCACTTAGTGATTCATGTGCCTTGAACCTTCGGTGTTTTTTTTTTTTTTTTATACGGTATTGTTTCACATGACGCTATATCGTTCTGGCTTTAGTGTCACATGCGGGGTGACTGGGTGACGCTTTTGCCAAGTAAAAGCCACAGCCATTACGTTGCTCCCATGTCTGGAAGTCGAATGGATCGAAATCGAATCGCGTTCAAGATTTCGCAGTCATGTCCCAGGATCATGTCCCATCGTTTAGCTGCTATTTCCATGCTTCTGTTTGAAAGGCATGATGCGACTTCCCTCCCTGCTTGTATAGCCAATGTTTTGTGGGAGTCAGATGTCAGCATCCCCATGGGATTAGGACCTGATGCGTTTCTTTTTTAAAAAGACCAAATATCAAATGTGACAAAAAATGCGTGCCATCGGAGCACTATTTTAGTCATCATCATACCCATAATACCCCCTCCCCCCGCTCTGTTTTTTCATTTAAATGTGTGACCTGCATTATCAGACCCCAACCCGACATTGGGAAACGCCCACGCGTGTTTATTTTTTTAAGCAAACTGTCTGGAAAGCCTGCAATGTTACACAACGCCGCGAAGATTAAGAGTGGAGGAGCAGGAGCACAGGAGGGGAGGAACGCCAGCGTGACAGGTGGCAGGCTAGGTCAAAGGTGGCAGAGGTCACGTCCCCGCTCAGGCCGGGCCTTGCCCACTCCCACCACTCCGTGGAGTCACTCCTCTGCCTCTTTCTCGCGTTCTGACAGTCAGGTCGTGCTCTTCCTTCATCGGCCCTCCCTCTCCTCCTCCCTCGTGCGACACCTGGTGCTGTACGCCTGTACCGGAGCGAGAGCAGGGGACCGTGACCGCGGTGAGGGCGCACGCTCGCAGCAGTGACGCCTTCACGTGCCCTCGCACAAAAATACACACACATGCGCGTGCATGCCTAAAACATATACCACAAACGGCCATTTTTTTTCCCCCTCTCACTCTTTGCAAAATACGGATGCACAGGTGCTGCTCAGATAAGTATGTGTTCCTGCACAGAACGGCTCGCATACCTACACACAGGAGCACGCGACTCGAGGCGTCTCTTTGAGCTGAGCGGTGGAAACAGCGCGGAGTTCCCTGTGATAATCCCATTCGTTCTGTTCTCTGCTGATTCGAGGTCTAAGCCTGTACAATTATTCAAATCCCATCTCTTAGCTGCAGCACACAGCTCGTTCTGGGGCTCTACTTCTGTAATCTTGCCTCTGGCCTTGCATTTCAAATGGAATTAATTCCCATAAGGAATGCATCTGAAGGGAGGCACTAGTGTCTGTAATCCTGCTGTTTAAGTTGCCGAAACTTACACCTGTCATGTCGTCTGAAGCCGGTGGACGTGGGGCCGCTATCTGCCATGCATCCGTGAGGAATGCGCTTTCATTATTTGGCGCTCCGGACCCGCACTCCACCCGCACCCCCCTGCACCACACGCGCAGACATACATGCACACGGACTTCTTTATCCCGAAACGAAATGTCGCATTCCTGTTGCGTGGGCTCGCCCTCACCGTGCGTGACTCACACTGCCGCCCTCATGCCAAAATGCGACGGCTGCGAATTGGGGTGGGGGCACACGTGGACAGGTGCACGAAAAAGGCTGGGGAGATACTAAATTGAGGGGTGCAGCTTGGGGCCCTAAAGCCTGTCAAACAGTGGTGCGGGGGGGGGGGCTGGGACACACCAGGTTACTGGTGGATTGCCAGAAATGTGCAAACCCAAAGTGCCAGTGGAAGATTAGGGGTTGATGCCCTGTATTAAGGGAGGCGATCTTCACTGTAAATTCCTGCAGCCTCCTAGGGGTGCAAATGTACCAAGAGCATGGTGCTGTAAATTTGTACAGATATTATATTCTATGATAATATAATATTACTGTTTTACGAGGTTTTCTCTACCGTTGTTCTGTCAGAAGCATTACTGGTCCGACTCACGCAGGACAAGGGTTGTTGTGAGCACGGTAATAAGGTCCGCAGTTAAGTGATCGCCATGGCCCAGACGCAGAAGATAGCTGCCATGCTGTTGCACACCTGTCCTGCTGGTCTTATGCTGCAGGGCGTCAGTCTGCTCTACACAGCCAGGTTGGCGGTCAGGCCTTAAACACACGCGTAACACTGGTCAGCTGACTAGGATGTCACGGCCGCTCCCTATACTTCTGGGATTTTTGACCCACACCCCCATGTTAAAGGAAAATAATCGGCACTTGTGTTAAGTTGCTTTAAAGCAAAGAGCTGTTGATGCCTGTAAGAGCATGTGGTCCAGGCGCCATTGTGGTCCATATGCATTTGTGGTCATGGTGCCTTTGTGGTTCTGTAGCCTTTGTGGTTCTTGCTCCTTTGTGGTCCTCGTGGGGAGGGGGCAGTGAGGGGCTGCAGGAAGGGTGTGGCCCTTAAGGGTGCGAGGTAATGGCACGGTGTAGATAAGATACACCTGCTCCCATCTCCTCCTCATCCTTGCGTCAGGTCAGACACACTTTCCTTGCACAGGATCTCACACCGACGCTTGTCTGCACGGGCACAGACACACACAGACGCACACACGCAGGCACACACATGCGCTCGACCGAGAGCCTTATATAACACATATAACACGCGGTGCTGCACCTCTTAACAGGATCCCTAGGCAGAGCGTGTGGGTGGTGGCTTGTTAATGGCACTTATCCAGAAGACAGGTCTTTGTGGAGAACACATTTTTCTTGCGAGTTTTTTTTTCCCCCCCTGTTTCTGAAGCGAGCTGTCTGCAGCGTGGATCCGCAGCCCGGCCGTTGACGCGTCTTTAGCTGCAGACAAACACTCGATGGCACCTTGTTGCCTTTGCCGTCCGCCTGCGGCCTTTTCCTGCGACATGCCGGTGTTGCCGTGGCAGCCTCCGCGGCCGTGAATATCACTGCAGAGGAACACTGACATGGAATGGGGGGGCTTCAGCTGAAGCAGGCGTGGGCAGGCCTCAAAGCGGACACCCGCGCATCAGCCATGACCTTTGACCTCCCCACTGTCCGGATGTGTGTTTTGGGGCTGGCAGGGCGAGACACGCCCTGAGGCTCAGTGTGTCAGGGGCCTCCATCCCAACTGCAGCTTGCTGCTAAACATCTGCTAGGAATCAACCCAGCACAGCTGTCACCATGTCACATGACGTGGCGAAACACCTCGCCGCTTAACCTCTGCTTTCTGCCTAATTCTGCATAAATCGCTGCTCTGGGGAGCAAGGGGGGGCGGTGGGGGGGTTGAGACCGTGCCTCGATCTGGCCATCACTTCGGCTCCTGTAGTTGCAGATGATACCCTCGTCCTGTGGTGTTTTTCCTGCGGGGGGAACGAGTCGCCAGTCCCGGAGCCCTGCAATTGGTCGCTCACGCATAAGTCAGCTGGGCCTGGCTCTAATGAAAAGATCCGCCGTGCTTCTCTTTCTGAGTCTGCCGCGGTTCAGTGAGTAGCGACCGCGAATCCGTAATCCTGCTTCTGTCAAAGCCTCACAGAGATGAATGGCTACCGCTTTCATTACAATACATAAAAATAAAGATTCGGCTATGTCACAGCTGGAGCTTTAGCTTTCCATCCAGCAGCGGGTCGCCCCGTGTTCTAACGCCTTCCGTCATGTGATCTTTCTCTCCATCTTCTTCTCCCCTCTCATTCTTCCATTCCCTTCCATCTTTTCCCCAAACATCTTTTCTGCACAGCTCCATCCCTCATCCTTCCAACTCACGCAGGTGACATCTCAGGATGTCACATGGCGCGGACCCCATCTCTCACTTGCCACAGTGGCGCACACCAGTTGGTCATATAAGGGGATTAGAGCGCGTATTTCCGGCAGTGTTCTGCAAACATCTGGAGTCAACGGGGAGTTCCTGTTGACGAACAAACACGGACACGCGTGTAGCATACGGCGAACGCGCCAGCGCCTCCTCGTTTTGTCCCACGTGTCAGATCCCAGACTTGTAGATCAGCTGCCAAAAGATGATATCTGTACCCCTGTGAATGGAGTATTACCTAATCATCCAGGCGTGGACACCAAGGGGAGTCACGTGGGAGGAGTCATGGAGGCGGCGGCGGTGCTGTACTAAAGCAGAAGCCTCGCAGTGAGGGGGCAGCCAGTCAAGAGCGACATTTGTGGAGAATCACTTAGACTTTCTGTCTTTAACGACAAATTTTGAATGACAAAATTCCAGCGGCAGTATCTCCCCGGAGGAGGAGGCTGTGTGCGTATTAACCAGCTCTTGCAGCTATTTTCTAAACACACTTTCATGTCCACACTATTATCCATTTTTCACGTCCAATTGCTCTGTTATGGTAATCGTCAGAAGCACACCATGGTGTAATTACTTACAGCTGACATAAGAAAGGAATATCCCTTCCCCCACGACTCGCTAGTTGCTCCGTCTGACTGGTTAACCCCTCCCATCCTGGCATCGGCTCTTCCGAGTCACACTTCGTGGGCAAAGCCAGGTTAAATGCTCAATGGGAAAACCTGATGGGCAAATACTCTACTATATATTGTTGTTGAAAGTATTATTTTTTAAATCGGATTATCGTGTTTTTTGATGTGAAATATTTTCAGTTTTTATACGTGGAACTAAGTACAATCAGAAACGTGCATAAAAACAACTCGTGAGAAAAAAAAAAAAAACTAAAAAAGACTAGAAGACTAGTCGTAAGATTAGATACTGTGTTAATGAAATAAATTTTTTTATAAAATTTTAAATAATGTACAGATTTTAATATCAAATATCCAAACATCTATGTCCCTTCAGTGAAGAGATAAATAAATCGCAGTTACGATTTTAAGTAAAAGGTTAAATTATAAATTGCAACACCCGGCAGCCTGTCTGTTTTTCATGACCCCCATGTTGATTGCTACCAATTCGTGGAGATCTGTTCCTCGGCATGATTGATCTGCTGAAACCCCGTGTTAGACTCCTCTTTAGCGTATAGCTTTTTCTGACCTCAGGTAGTACAGATATACAGCCGTATAAAATAGTACTGGAAGGCTGTCATCACCTTTGCTCTAGCACCTCACCTCCCAGCACGTGCCAGCCGCAGTCTGGAAGCTGTCAGGGGTAGCTGTGGTGTTACTGAAATGATCATAATTACTCAAGAGTAATTGACCCGTGTCAAGCCTGCCATCAGCGGCACGTATTTTAAACTGTATCCAGTGGTCAAAGTCAGGTGAGCATGTTAGAGTACGATCTGAAAGCCTCTGAATAGATATGACAACCAGATGTCCTATGCTGTTTTTCCCAATGTTTTTAATAGTAACTGAGTGCAATTATTTGGAAGTTCTTTCGCGCAGGAGGCTCACATTAACTGAGTCTCCCAAGGGCACGTGCAAAAGCCACAAGACGTCGTGTGATGGAGAGGTCAGCACCCAAGTGTGTCTTCCTGCAAACCAGCTGGGGAGACACCTGAGTCTCCAGGAAAGGGTATACTACAGTAAGAGCAGCGGAACAGGAAAGAGTGTACCAGTAGCAGCAGTACTGGGGAGGGTGTCCCAGTAGCAGCGGTACAGCAAGGGGTGCACCAAGAGCAGCAGTGCAAAGGAGAGTGTACCAAGAGCAGCGGTCCAGGGGAGGGTGCACCAAGAGCAGCTCAGCAAAGGAGAGTGTACCAAGAGCAGCGGTCCAGGGGAGGGTGCACCAAGAGCAGCGGAGCAAAGGAGAGTGTACCAAGAGCAGCGGTCCAGGGGAGGGTGTACCAAGAACAGGAGTGCAAAGGAAAGTGTGCCAAGAGCAGCGGTCCAGGGGAGGGTGTACCAAGAACAGGAGTGCAAAGGAAGGTATACCAAGAGCAGCGGTCCAGGGGAGGGTGCAGCAAGAGCAGCAGTGCAAAGGAGGGTTTGCCAAGAGCAGCAGTGCAAAGGAGGGTTTGCCAAGAGCAGCAGTGCAAAGGAGGGTATACCGAGAGCAGCGGTCCAGGGGAGGGTATACCGAGAGCAGCGGTCCAGGGGAGGGTGCACCAAGAGCAGTGATCAGTACTTCCATCTCCCTGATGCTCTTATGACAGTAAAGCCGCTTCTATGAACCCTGAGTTACACACTTTCACAGCTACGGAATATGGACACAGAGCCTATGTTCAGATGTCCAGCTGGTTATAGAGTTCAGCTGACAGTTTGCATGACAGGTGATTTAGCCCAGTCTAGCATCAAAAAAATATACAGGCTCATATCTGGCCCTGCGTTCACCAATGCATGACAAGAAAGTGAAAATGCATCAAACATGTTTTGGATTCTTCGAGGTGGGGGTCAACTATATTTTCTAGAAATTTTCCTATACTTCAAGAAAAATGCATGCCGCAACTGTATATTTTGAATGCAATTTATGTACAAAATCATTCCGGAATCCTGCTTCCTGTGTAATGCTTTCTGTGGAGAAGAGAAGTTCATTATGGTTGGGTGTGGAGATTCCCCACGTCTGCTTTGAGCCTGCCGCCTTGGTCTGTAGCTCACCACATGAAGCTCATTGAAATACATAGAATTTGTACTGACCCAGAACTTCTAGCGAACTTACCCAAAAGAAGCGAGGAGCCCAAGACAGAAGCGGTGACAAGAAGTGCATAGAGTCATCATCATTTTTCAGAATCAATTTTCTTTTTATATAGCAGCGCGCATTGGCCAACCAGAGATGTCTGCGACCCCACTGAATCATGTTTGGGGTAAAAATAAAGCTAGACTCTTTTCGTCCTCTCTCAAAATATCTTTTTTTTATCCTTGCGGACACTTGCGCGCTGTGTTGTGTTGTACTCTATTTTGGGAGGTACATACATTAGGGCTGATCATTGAATCTAACTGGCATTAACCCTAAAAAGGAGTCATTCAGACCTAGTGAGGAGCAGTACATCTATAAACCAGGTTAATGTAGATGCAACCTAGCAGACTTTAACTAAGAATGCTTGCTGGTGTTGAAGGCCTCGCCTTATGCCAAACTCATTACACTTTAGCCTTGTGTTTTAAGCCTCTCTTGCATATTCTGTGGTGCCTGCACTGTATAGATATGCACATCCATCCATCCATCCATCCATCCATCCATCCATTCATTTCCATGAACTCTTACCCAGATCAGGGTTTTGGTGAGCCCAAGGGACAGCCCGGACCCAACGCCAGTCAATCACAAGGTTCATGCAGATGTAGGCAGAAACTGTCTGTATATGTCTTATTGTAGCCAAGACATGATAGTCAGTGTCCTGTTTTTAAAGAAAAACGTGGGGTTTTTGCATTATGCATATGTGTACCTGTTTTGTTCCGTTGTTGCTTTTTTGCTTTGCCGTCGTGTCTCCAAGGCCCCCTGTATGGCCACCGTGTGACCTGTCACCATGGTGATGTGTTGGTAAACACAGAACCGTGATGTGGAAGGCCTCCCCCTGCCTGGAGGGTGCTCGGGTGTCGCTGTGCTGCTGGAGATTCCTGCCTGGCTTTGCCCCATGTCCCTTAGTTTGGTGTAAAAACAGGGGTAGTAACAGCTTTGCAAGTTTTTTTTTTTTTTTTTTTTGCACAATCTTGTTTATGTGATCAGTGGCACTCGCGATTTCCCAAAGGAGTCCATCCCAGAAATTCTGGTAGTAAAAAATGGCAACAAACTGACCATCTCCATTCATTTTTAATCTAATTCATAATTCAGTTGTAAACAATGTGACAATTATCAAAAACATATAACTCTGTGTACATATGTGTTATGTGTGTGTATGAATATAAATATATATATATATATATATATATATACACACACACACACACACACACACACACACACACGCACGCAAAGTTCATGCACACATGGCTCCATACAGGCATTCTGGTAACTGAGGGGTTAATGCGTACCTTCATCAGTGGCAAGAAGTATAAAAATCCATGTTAATTAAAAGAAATTAAATAAAACAGCGATATGAAGAAAAAGGTAAATGACAGCATTTCCTCTAACCATCATGCCGACGCAATTAACTGCTGCCAAAGTCTGAAACTTGAGCTATTTTTCTTATTTAAATCATTAGAGGAGGCCACGGCTCGGTATTCAGTCATGTCAATTCTGCCTAATTACTTTAAAACAAAATCAAAGTAGCCACTGTCGGCTATTGTTTGACGCGGCCCATCTCTAAATTTAATTATGCGTTCATTTTAATAAATTCCATTTCAGATGAAAAGTGCCGTTAATAGCGTGAGCCGGCCGCGCGTCTTAATCGTTCGCATAGCTGGGACATTAGCATGGCCTGGGAGTCAGCCTGGTCCCAGTTTCACTCAGCATAGCGATGCAAGGTTTATTCTGATTGGCTATTAACGGCACTGAGAGTACGAGGAGGGGCTTGGGTGGTGTGGAGCAGGTCGTTTTGCGAGTAGAAAGCAGGCTGCCCAAAAAATGCCCATCTGTATCAGTGGTACAGGTGGCATCGCTAATGACTCCCACTACAAAGGCCTCAGAAATGAGGTGAATGCTATTTCGAGTGATACTATTTTGTCTTGGAAATAGTTGACAGATTTGCAGACTTTACATTAGCACGAAATACATTTGTTTTCATTTACTTGTCTGTTTCTTTTAGTATTGAGCTGTGTATTTTAAGGCTTTTAGAGGCATTTCCCAGAATCCTCTCTCCACTTCAAAGTCGATGGGCCTGGTCACATGCACAGCGTGCGATTGGCCCAGAGCTTGGGGAGACCGGAGGAATGTTGTCCAGAAGGATGGCTTCATATCCTGCTCTGAGTGTCAGAAATAAGCGGTTCTGGCCACACGGGCGTCCAGCCATAAAGATGAGTCAGCCCAGTAACTCCCAGTATCCTAAGCTTCACCCCAGCATAATTGGTCACAGGTGAGTTCCACTCTGGCCTGGAATGCTGATCGCCGTGGAAACATTGCCCTGCTGGATTCTCTAGTGATCTGGGCGATATATCAGAAGTGAGGAAGGTGGACGTCTTGGAAGGATAGGCCTTAGCTGGCTGCCAGAGCTCCTGACCTAATGCCAGGTCCCAACCTTCTGCTGTCTAGAGCAGGAGCCTGGATATCCACAGAGTGGTCTGGGTCTGCTGAGGTCTTCTCTCTACTACGTCCCGGTCTTGTTTTTTAGTTCCTCCCTTTTTTATGTGTCTGAGGGTGGCTAACAGAAAGCCCCAATGCAGCCAACATCTTTGCTAAATATGTGTTGACTCCTCACGCATGGAGGATGTCTGTCGTTGGGTGCCGCCCAGACCGCCTGCGACCCCAGGTCTCCTTGCTGTTACTGGCAGCGTCGGCGAGCCTTTTGGACGTCATTTCCTGCATTCTAACGGCAAGCAGAAGGACAGGGGCCCCTCACCCAGGGGGCGTGTGACACAGGGCTAAGTGGCCAGCTGTGCCCCAGATCCATCCGCGTCCCTGAGCCCTGGACAGGCCTGCCATCAGATGTCGAGTGGGTGCATCTGGGTGAAGCGTCATCTTATCCCTTTTTTCCTGTGCCCTGCTGTGGAATTAATAAAATTTGGATTTAGCCGAGTAGCGGAAACGACCGCCAAGGCGAAGAGTCGCAAAACTCTGCCCCATCGTGGGGTAAATCCACCAGCGGGCCCCCAGCACACGATGGCAGAGGATGGCCGTTGGCCGGTTACTTTCATTTCTCCTCTGTGTGCCCCCCCCCCCCCCCCCCCCACACACACACACTACTGGAAATGGTTTTGCTCGCACAGCCTCCCACTATTGCATGTCAGCCAGTAATTCATGCTTTTGCTGTGCACATGCTTGGGATCATAAAAGGGGGACAGGGGTCGCCGGTCCTAAAAATCTTAGAGATTAATTAAAAGGCTCGGAAGGAGCGACGGTCCGCCCCGCAGAGCCTGGAGCCGTCTTTATCCCTGTGTGAAGGAGAGCCGGCAAGCGCGCCATCCGTTCACCCACTGTACATTATTTGTATTCAAGGTTTCTGAAATGACATCGCTATCTGATGATGCACCAGCCCATTATATTGTCTAGCAGGACAAATATCCCACCGTTCCCATCGCAGAACCAACACCATTTTTCCGTGTCAGAGGTGGGTAATGTCCCGGCGGTCCGGGCGGTGCCGGGCGTGCTTGGACGGCGCCATTAATCCTCCCGGGCAATCTCCCGCTCTGATTATTAGGGAAATAAATTTGCATGCTGCATATGAACCAGGTGAATCACAGAGGGCGCAAATTATATTTCCTGACAGCAAGGCGGCGAATGGAGCTGCACTCCCCCACCCCCCCCTCCGCGTTCACCCCCCGTCCTGAAAGCTGGAGGAATTTCAATTCATTGCCCCGTGAGTGGCGAGCCCTGCTCGCTTTTTAAGTTTACATTGACTCTCTTATCTCCCTGAGAAGGCCCCCTCGCTCCCAGGAGCGCGGCCGTAATCACGACTTACAAATCAGACGAATAATTGGTGGGTGGGTGCGGGGATGTGGCTGGCGAGGGGCATGGGGGGGTGGCACTGTGATGGGGG
>JAODJW010000062.1:7470332-7520709 GCA_026777045.1 Hyperopisus bebe | reverse complement strand
CGGGGGGGGGGGGGGGGGGGGGGGGGGGGGGGGGGGTTATCCATCGAGACCCATCTCCATGGACTTCCCACCAAACGTTTTTTTTTTTAATAAATAAACACAGCCTGGCGGGCCGCGACCCCACGCTATCACAGGAACCCCTTGCACATTATGATGTAAATGAGCCTAATAACCGCACAGAGCTGCTGACTGAGCCAAGGAGTATGTGTGATAGTGTGTTTACACGGGTTGTGTACTTTGTTTAAAAGGCAGTACTGTCTTTAAAACAAGGGGGGGGGGGGGGTTAAGTAAATGGCCACGACCCCAGTCAATACCGGCACCCACTGACATCCCACAAGTGCTCTGAACGGGATCTGACAGCAGCAGGGGCCCGAATCCCCGTTACGCCACTCACACGAACTCCACTGACCCAAACGGCCAGAAAAACACAGCCCCGGCCCTCCCCCACACTGAGCCGCCTTCCTCTACGGGCCGAAGGGGGGCCAAAAACCCGCCTTAAGACACCTGTGTGTGGCCGCCCCTGAACAGACACCAAACACACACCGTTGTACCAGAACCAGAACACTCAGCGTCTCCCCGATCACACTTTAAGCCCCTGCACTCCAGCGACTCCTCATATGCTTGTTTACAACGGAGTGACTAATTTTCTTGTTTTCCTCTTTGTTTCCCTCGCTCCCTGTTTTTTTTCTTTATTTATTGCTGGAAGTCAAACCACAAAGAGCTCAACATAATTAAAAAAAAAGAGAGAGAAAAACTCTAACGAATAATTAGTGCCGTTACGTTTCCTTAAATAAATTACTTTTCCTTGACAACTGAAAATAATCGAAAGCCTTCTCCTCTTCTCCTGTTCCCTTTTTTCCCCGCGAGAAAGCAAGAGTCTGCAGTCCCACATTTACGCAGCCTGTGATGCGGCTGCCATGCGACCACAAGGAAATGGAGATACGTCTGTCCAGACCACATCTGAGAGCCGGGCGCTTTGCACGGAACCGCGTCCCCGTTGGGCCGGGACGATGTACTGCTGCAGACGGCTTCCCCGGTAACATTGCCCCCCCACACACACACACCTCCCTGCCGGCCACTAAGCTCACCGACCTCTCCACTTGGGCAGTCCTTGTTTGTGCCCAAGCGGTGACCCACCCTGACTCTGCTCTGGCCTAACCAGTCACACACAGTAACTCAGAGTCCAGGTCTGGAATGTGACTTTGCCACAGGGTTGTTTTTGATTACTGCGGTGAAATAATAATAATAATAATAATAATAATAATAATAATAATAATAATTTTAAAACTGTATGTATCTAGGGATGGACAATGAACTGACTTAACCATTTCACCTCTTCTGGACAGTACTGGACCATATACCTTCCAATAAATTAAAGCAAAGATAAACACTGTGGAAAATGTCTAAGCACTAATATAAAGATTTGTGCCCTCAGCCTGTTAGTAAATAAATAAAACATTTTCTTAAATAAATAAATACTCCTAACAATTTAAGGTAAGCAATTACACTACCAGACTAAAATCCATATTTCATCTGATTTTTCCCACTCCTCAGACAAGTTTTATGTTACTTTTACCCAGAATGAGAAAACGTCAAAGTTTGAAGTGAACACACGGCTGAGTTAAATTTGCAGCTTTTTAAAATCCTCGTTATGGTTTTTATTTTCACAGCTCAAACTGAAGCAAGCCCCATTCCTCGCTACCGCCAGACAGACAGCTGGATTCCTCGCGAACCGCCGGGATCCAGGCCGCTTGTGTCTCCGAGACAGCAGCCCCCACCTTGGGAGCACGCGGTGCCGTCATCCGCCAGATCCCCTTCCGGCTCGCTTGCACGCACGCGCGCGTGCCTCTACGTCACCGACTGGGGGGCCCTGGCTTACCTGGTACGTTCTCCTGCTTCGGGCAAATTCCACGGGAGGACGTGGACAAGCAATCGTCGTCGTCCGGCGTGACCTGGACGCCCACCTCCACTGGGTTGGACGATCTCCGCAGCTGGCCGTGGGGCGGCGGGAGCAGGGGTGAGGGCGGCCTATCCACCAGCTTGTCCATGCACAGGTTGCTGCCGCATTGTTTCCTCTTGTGCTCGATGAAAACAAGGATATCCCCCAGAGGGAAGTTCATCTGGCATTGGCCACAGGTGAGGAGGTCCTGGTCCCCATCGGGAGCCACCTGTGCTAGCCCTTGGTGCGCCGGCTGCTCCTCCGGGACGATGGCAGCCAGGGGCTCGGCTGTGCGCCACGCGGTCACCGGCCAGGGGGTGGGGGGGCAGAGAAAAGAAGAGACAAGGGAGACGTTACACACTCACAACAAACACCAGGACCAAGGAGCCATAATCACCCCCCCCCCCCCCCCAAAAAAAACAACAAAAAAACCGTACGCGTGAAACGTTGGGCTGTTTTCTGGAGCAGGGGTTGGACGGTTGTGACTTGTTTTTATAGTCTGTTTAACTTGCTTTAAACAGCAGACGACAGTGGGCTTCTAAGTGTAAATATACTAATACGCTGCGCTGATCCTCTGCTTCCTACTTAGAGAGTTGACATTTGATGCAAGGAATTTCTTAAGTCATAAATCTGGGAACGACTGAAGAAGGACTAAAGCACTGGGCTTTACACTGCGAGAAACTTACAGCTCTGTTACTTCAACCTATTTTTCCTTATTGTTTTTTAATACAAAAATTAAATCTCACAAATATTGCCGCGCCTAAAGCACTGTCACATAATATAATTTTACGTTATTTAACAAGCAGAATTGCCCTTAGCATGTATTGCTATGCGGGAGTTACTTGGCGTTGTCTATAAATCCTGCAAAAAGTTCCCGAAGAAAAGTGAGTTGTTTAAATAAAGTTTTTATATGTGAAATACATACTCTAGTTTACAAACAAGACGGTCATTGTATGATGCGCGCATAGAAAAATGGCAGTTAAGTACCCACGCGGGATATGCGAATTAAAATAAATTGCTTTCAGGCACTCCTCCTTTAAAATATTTTTCTTCTTCCTCTCTCTCTCTCCCTCCCTCTCCCTCGTTTACTCCGAACGTCCTGATCTAAAAGAGGAATGATTAAAATGTGCTAAACACATGTGTAGGCTGGGAAGACCCAGTGAATTTTATTACGAAAATAGTATCACTGACTCCTTTCCTCGCGCTTTACTTTTATTTGCAGGTTCGCAGCCGGAAACGAGTTTGCAAGAAAAGGTGGTTTACAGAGGATCCCGGATTAGGATGTTCAGTCGTTTAACAGCTACAAACGTGTACCCAGCCGTATGTTATAGCTCCCGAGCTACGGGTTGCAATAATCGGACGAACATTTCAAAGGAGAAATTTAAAGGCACTGAAGGAAAATGCATATCTAATGTCGGTGGCTGCAGTCAATGCCCAGTTTAACTGAAATCTTACTGTACAGAGGTGAAAGCACTCCTAATGGTTAAACAACTTGACCTTCTTTACTAAACTGCCAATTTCACATTTTAATGAACTTAAAACCACTGAGAATCAAAAAATAGATTTTAATTTGAGTTCAGCGTTGATTGGGACAGATTTTTGATAAAAAGTGCTGGGATCTTATGAACTGAGGTTAAATTTATTTTAGCCCAACCTAGACCACATATTGAGGGGCGTATGTAGACTAGCTCCCAGACGTGCCTGCGAGGCGATATCGCTCGGATAGAGCAACGCCACGCGACATCGATACCCGAACTAGGACACTGAGATAACGTGAAAAATTCCTATGCTTAATTTCATGTAAGGCCAGACACTGGAATTTTGCGGGTTATACAACACCCCTGCCCTTTCAGACGCTTTAGATAATCATAATCGATGAGCTGGGCTCTCGCTTTGCGTACAATAGCTCCGGGATGACCCCCCAGCACTGACCACATCAGTGGCTGTGGAATTGGATCTCCTTTTAATCCCAGGTGATTCCTGTATTTGATGAATGATATTATTTTCCCTCTCTCTCTTTGGCCACACTGGATGTTTTTTTTCCCCGCGTTGGTCGCTGTTTGTTTGTTTGTTTGTGTTACTGAAAAACGATATCATCACAGCCCCCTTCAAAGTAAACTAATTTTTGGAGGGGCACTGGGGGAAAACTACTAATACATTTTTACGTTTATAAATTAACGAACGAATAATTTAGTTAAATTCTAATTTGACACATTTTTAGGCGACTTATTTTTTCTTTTTCGTTTTACGTATGCATGCTTAAAACAACTAACTATGGCTGGCCAATATATGCTAAAACATTTAAATTTGTTGTTGTTTTTTTCAAACATACTGTGAAATATTTTTTATGGCTGCTGAACCTGTATTTTAAAGGAAGCTCTTAATTATTCATCTTCTTTAAAATTGATTAATGTTCATGTTTAATGAGGGAAAAATGCCGACATGCACAGTTGGTATTAACGCTATTGATTTTAAAATATTTACACCCAAAATATAATTTACAAAAATAAAATATGACAACAAAACACACCGTGCTGACACACAAATTCAGTACGTTTGTATGGAGCTGATTAGACGCGCATCATCAAATGAAGGCGAATTTTGTGCACATTGAACAAGCATCCCTAAAACAAAATCGTGAGTAACATGCAGTGCAACTAAAACCAAGATCAAAACCAAGAAGGAGCAACTTACACAGTTGCGCTCTCCAGTCTTTGGATCGCAATGCATTTAAAAGGTTGAAAGAGAGAAAAACGCTATTGGTTTTTATTTCCTTTCTTTCTTTAGAAAATGAAAACACATTCAGTTAAATTTTAGTAAACTATACAGTCTATTGTTTTTAAGCCTCAACTTAAAAATTAATATAATTGCATTTAGATTGACGATTGTATAAAAGATATGAGAACTAACCTTAAATTAAGAGTCGTCATAACCAGTCTTTTAGCATACAGTAAGATGTGAATTGTTTTGCATACAACATTCACCTAAAAATAGCCACAAAATAGTCTGTCTTTCATTCAAAGCGATTTTTCGTTTCTTTTCTTGCTGAGGAACAGAATATGCAGGCTTCTGATAGCAATTTAACATTTTAAAGATCATTTAAAGATACTCATATGGTACACAATACGTTGACAGTTTTGTGAGAATTCGTTTAACTTAAATACTCATAGAAAGGCACAGTATTTGAGGCGGGGGGAGTAAGAAGGAGGGGAAACGAAAGAGCCATAACCTCGTATTATACGTTTCCTTTTATTCCAAACATATCGTCAGAATATGTAGATTGAGGTGGCTCTGAAATTGATCAGGTTCAAGTTCATTTCCAGTTTATGATCGTCTTCTGCCTCCTAGCGACGAAGCCCAGACACGCACAACCGGGACTTCACCGCAACTTGCGAAGGATGCCTGTTCTCCTGACCAACATTTCTAAACACGGGTCACAGACCACGGAAACGTTACGATATATGTAAGTTACAGTGCTATTGCGATTTCGGAAATTATCCCTTGCACGTATGTATAACAGACGAAGTACCGTATTCGGACAAATCCGCCCGTACGCAACAACGAGCGACATCGAGGGTAGAATTATCAGTACCCCATTCTTTCTCCAGTCGAGCATTTTATCGTGTCCTTGAAATTAAATTAAATGTATGTATAGAAGGCCTAGATACAAGAAATATTACACGAGTCAGTACCAACATTACGGCTTTGTGAAACAGCGTTGTAATGGCTTGATAAATTAAAAAGATTGGGACGCTTCTTGAATTAAGATAAAGAAGGCGAGTTTCCCACTTTCGTGCATGCGTAAAATGCAAGCGTTTGTGTTTATTTTTAAAGAAAAAGAGCCGGCGAAGCAAGGAAACAAAAACCAGCTGCAAAATACTGACCGCGTTCCTGTTGCTCTTTATGAAATCTCACCTCCAATTACTACAGGAGTCGTTTCTACGCACATTTTCTCTTCTCGAAAATAACACCTTACAACAGACTAAATGCAAACCATTCCGCTTGATTCACTACCGATCGTGCAGATATCTGAGAAGCGAAAATGCTGGTTTATATTCTCCTTCTTTCCGCCGCTTTTTGACACTGTTGGCAGCGGCTTACGCGCACGCGGTGCTTGTAAACAGTCGAACACGAGATTTTCCCAATCAAAATCCACTTCCAGTTTTTTGAAAATCTTCCAAAAATAGTACGAGAGGAGGGAAATCCTCTCCGGATCCTAAATAGAGAGTGTTACGGGATAGTCCACTAGATATCCTAAATACCTCAAGCGCGCATACCAAGAGCAGTACCCTACCTTCGCATATGCACGTAAGTGGCTGTGGCTGAGGCTACTGGGGCACTAAAGCCAAGGTATATGCACGTTAGGAAATTCGGACTGTAAAGTATTCCGATATAAAAAGGTTGCATGCTGGAAAAAGCAAAACTTTTTCTGCTCAAATGCAATGAAGGGAAGGCACTCCTAGATGCATTTCCTAGATGAAAATCTTTTTTTTCTCCACGTTTTTCACTGAAGTCCACTTGACCACGATCCTTGCAGTCCAGTGTCCAGCGTGCATTCACCAAGAATTGCGCTCCTCGTTACAGCTTTCCCTCCTTACCGAACAGATATGACCGCGTGCCGGAGGAAAGTGTGGAAAAGGAGTGTAAATTGCAATTTTATTCTACTTACGCGAAAAATCCCGTTTGCTTAAGTGCTGAGGCTTGCCTTGCTTGCGGCGAGACATGGTGGTCGGTGGTGGCTTTCAGCTCGGTTCACATCGGGAGAGCCGGGTTACAAGGCAGACTCCAGAGAAAATATCTTCATCAATGCCTTTGACATCCAAAATAAATTAGAAATAATACAAAGATGGCGCAGGGAAGATGGATTGTGGGATAGCCGTCATGGCTTTTTTGAAAAGAGAGAGAGAGATGAAAAAATGGCAAAAGCCCCCCTGAGCAGCAAGTTCAAGTGCGGACGTGACGTCCCCGCGAACTTGAACGTCAGGAGATGGATGGACACAGACATACAAAACATGGGCAGGGCAAAGCCGGGGAGTGGGAGGAGGGAATGGAAATAAAAAAACCAATGGACACTCATTAGGGGCTGGACATGAAATATAGACCCACAGAAGCCAATGGACAGAAAGATCAGGGGGCCGGACAAGAGGCACAGGAGAGAGCGCGCAAGAGAGAGAGAGAGAGGGGGGGAACTGTCTAATGAAAGCAATGTGCAGTGGTGTGGCGGGGGGTGGGGGTAGTGGTGGACGTAGGAAAACAGACCAAGAAAAGCCAATGGACAGGAGATTCGAGGGGGCTGGACATGTAATACTAAAGGGGGGGGCGGGCGAAGCGTTTCATATAGCTAAGCAATTCGCAGTGGACATTGATCGGGGATGTGGGGCAGTAACATAGTGACAGCGAAAAAAAACACACTGTGGTCAAATAGTCAAGTGGTGACTGTGGAAGACATACAAAGGGGAAGCCACGTTGAAACGAAACCAAACGCGAGAAATGATCGGGTTGCCTGAACAGGACAGACAGGTTCCGTAAGAGGGCAGAGGGGTTGGACAGTGTGACGGGAAGGGAGGCAAAGGTATAGTCAGACAAGGTGATCATGTGGGAGAAAAAGTGTCTGGGAAGAACGGCGAGGGAGTGAAAAGCAACGAGTGAAATTCAAGTTCAGGAGAAAATGCGTGCGAAATTATGCTGCCCCGACCGTTGTGGTATAGATGCGTTGTTTTAAACAAAGCGCATTAAAGATCAAGAGATCAGCCCCCTGGAAGGAGGTCGCTGTAATAAGTTTCAGATGTGTTCAGGTTGGGACGGTATGTGGGGGGGGAAGAGGAGGGGGTGTACATATACTCATGAAATGGATATAGAAATTTAAGAGAGAAAAAAAACACTGTCTGATCAGACTAAATAATGACACCTTAAAGAGACACTAGGAAAATAACAAAAGCGATGACATGATCGCAGCTGCTTTGCTACGAAATGAGACGGGGTGAAAAACACTCGAGTCAAGTAATAAAACTACGACTGCACTAGTGGCTGAGTGAGTGAATCACAGGAGCGGATTGCCGTGCTGCAGCAGCCAGTAGCTGTAGACGCGGACTGGTACATCGCGGGGGAAGGGGAGAGCTATATGGAGGGAATAAGAGGAGATGAAACTGGGCGCCGGAGAAAAAAAGCGAACAGTGAGTGAGTGAAAATATTTGCCGGGTCAAGGTCAGTTTATCCGTTTCCCGGTCAAGTTCGGTGTGTTAGTGCTTTGCGGTGTCTTCTTTCTGTGCTTTTTGCGGGGCTTCAAAGTTGGGAGGGCTTAGAGGATTTCTTGCGTTACTTGGCGGAAATAAATGAACGCGATGCGTATGCATCGCAATGTAATCTGCTAACGTTAATGCCAAAAATAATGCATTACTATTTACTGTTTGTACGCGGCCTGGGATTTCTTTTATCACCTGGATAAAAATAAGTGCATTTTGCAGCATCAATTATTAAACAAATAAAATATAACAAAACCGTATTAAAACGTTCATTGTGGTTTCACTTCGTATGGATCATATATATACGACATGTAATTAAATGTAATATTAATGGCCGTTTCGTAATTTACGTCGTGTCGTATATTTTATGGTGTTAAAGTCATATAATTACCTAAAAAGACACCCGAACCGGTTGACCTGTAAGCGTACATCTATGCTTTTTTTCCCTCATCATTCGCGGTTACGCGAATCGTTACGTTACTCTCTTCATTGACAGCTGAAACCATCGAGTCGGTCCTTTCTGTCGCATGTCGTGCGGAGAAGTTTAGTGCACCACTCTCGGCTTTCCATAAACATGAAGTCTCTGAGCTGCATTTCGTGCATACTTTAAATTAATACCTTTGTATAATGTAAAGCACTGAGTGCTTGCAGTATGACTACTCCAGACCTGAACATTTAGGCGAACGTATTTCGCCCCAAAATCGGCTCCCCGCGTAGTATATGTGTTATTTGAAACCACACATTTAAGTTATTCTACAGAACAGGAGACAATAAATGCGCTTATACTTGGTTTTAGCTCGGTTTTAAAATATATATTTTTTGTTTTCACTTGCAGAATGTCGAAAAAGACGTACGCACAATGATCTGTAAAGCATTTCTGTTTCATTTATAGAACACTATAATTAACTGAAACTCTTAAAACTCGCCGTGAAGGCAGTGCATCGATCTGTATGTACGAGTAAGCAACAACAACTAACTGAGAATCTTGGAACTTTCTAAGTAATAAACAGTGTGTGTCTACAAGAGACATTTCCTGGTGTAAACAAAACACGCTAATTATGTATCACTAATCTTTTATCGTCAATTTATCATGTTAGAAACTTACAGAACTAAGTCCAAGTATGGAGTAGCTTTTATCAGTTAATTAAGTTGTCTCATAATATGATTTATCAAGAGTTTGTTGCTGTGTGAAGATCTACGATATTGGTATATAAAGTGGTTAGAAAGAAACGCTGAATTCGAAATTAATGCAAATGTTAAACTGTTGTTAAAGCTGACACGTGGACATCCGGTAAGCAGAAAGTGTTTTCAGCCTGCTTTTGGCAAGGGCACGAATGTCCCCACTTATTAGAGGATGTCTCAAAGCAATACAGGGCAGCTGAGATGTGAAGTTCACTCTCCTCTTTTGCTGTTGCTTCAAAAACTAGACCTCGACAAATGTAATCTGTAAAAAAAAATACCGCTGTATACAGGCGAAGGTGTTTAAGAGGGCTTGTATCCCATATATGTGCCTCTGGGAAAACGAAATGAATAGAGCTGGGAACATTCTAGACGCCAGTGAGAAATATGACGCTTTCAGTAATTGTTATCTATTGAATTATATGTGAAAAATCTATTGAATTATATGCCAAAAATGCCCCCTCATTCTCAATTCTGAAATGCAAATGAATGCTGATGACGTGTAGAAATCGTGAAATACAATTTGTATAGAAAAACACAATGATACGATAATATTGCCCCAGCTTTCCCTTTTCCAAGAATTGTCCCCGTTGGGAGACGCAAAAAAACCCGATACATGCAAAGTCTTTGAACATATACCTACTGAATTGACTGCATCCAAAGGTATTGTTGTAAGGGACACTGAAAGTCCCAACAGGGTTAAGAATGATTAATATCGAGCAACAGATAACGAAGAGAGTAATTCCATCTTATACTCTCTAAACGCTCCTTACACACTGTATAACTAAAGAGGAATTTGAAAATGAAGTTGTATATCTTGCGTGTTTAATGAATCACGGCAGGCTACTTACATACGTACCAGTAAACATCAAACGCATTATTGTAAAAAAAAAAAAAAAAAAACAACATTCTATTGAGATCACGTGCGCTGCGTATAAGGTATCACAGTAATGACATTTTTCGTATTCAGATGACGCCCTGCTCTGTGACTGCCTATATTGTACTCGGTCTGATTATGAATAGCCCTGTAGATGCCTCCCAGCCGCGGAACTATCTCGGGGGCTGCGGCCGATTCAATAGCAGAGAGCACTAACCCTGACCTCTCCCTAGACCCCTCTCCATCTGCTGGCACAAAGCGTCCCCCACCCCCTTTTCCCATTTACTTTCTTCCTTTACAGTCAATATTGATCAAAGCACCACCTTCAATAGCGTTGATTCCGCGACAGCCATAACCTCGCGTGGACAAGGCGAATCTCAATATGTAAACGAAGGTGGGACTGATGCAATCATAAATCACCCAGTCGCTCTTAAATATATTGGAGTATCCATCTAAGAACCTGAGCATTCTGTCATGTATCACCCATTTTTGTCACGTGTGCGCGCGCATAGGGACTCGCTCGTGAGATGAATGATGGACAGGGGGAATTAAAATGTGTTTAACTGACCATGTTAATACCGCAATGCTGTCACGTCCCGTTCGGAAGTAAAACATTTTATGTGATGCTGGCTGCGTTGCTGTTTCGTTTGCCTGATATTCCTATAGGAAATGGTCAAACGACTGCACAATCTTAAGAATAGGGAGAGGCAAATTACACTGTCCTTCTAGTCATAGATTGATTAGGGATAATATTCCATAAAAGGAGTTTAATGTCCGGCTGCCCGACGGTGCGCGTCGTATTCTGTGAGAGTTCAACAAATGTGTGACAATAAATAAATAAATATCGCCTGAAGAGGAAGAAGAGTGAAGGGAATGCGGGACGGTCACGTGCCCGCCTTCCGCGGGCAGCAGCTCGGAGAAAATTGACTGACTGGCCGCTTGGGCGCATTTCAATATATGGAAATGACCAGGGGCTCGTGTGATAAATCAGCGCTCAACACTTTGTCATTTTTCTCCTTCTGCTTCGTTTTTTCATTATTCCTTTCCCTATTCATCTGCTCTGTTGGGTCGCTGGTTTGTGGGTTAGCTTTTTCCTGCTTTGTTTTTTAACAATACGGTATTTTTAAAACCATACAGCAACCCCGCACTTAAGATTTCTTAGCAGGCTAAATATGCATATTTACGTTGATACGGCGCTTTCGTGCGTGTGTTAGTATGTATGTGTCATTGGATAACCTTGAGGCAAAGTAACATTACTGAATAATAACGCGTCGTTATTGGATTTTCCTTAGGTTTTTATCTAGAAATTGTGAAAGCCTGTCATACCAAAGTTGTTAATTAATTCTCAATCATATTGGGGCACCACCTCGCATAAAACGTGACAGAGAAACGGATGAATTGAGACATACACTCTAGGTTAGGTGTTACTATTTCTATATTCCGCCTTAATTATAAAGTTAAAATATATGTAACATTTAAACGATACATTGCTGTCAGGAGCCCATAACCATTTAAACTGATTTTTGGTTATTGAACAGTCTTCCGGATGGGACTTTCGGCGGCGCCGTGTAGCATGGCATTCCTCCGCACGCAATTTCCAGGCCTGGTGCGTTTATTTTGATCTGCCTGTCAGTTCTCGTTATCGGAACCTTTATTAAAGAAAAGAAACCTAACCCAGCTCTAAGGAATTAAATTTATCTGGGTTCGTTTACTCTGTGAAAACGTTGAATGAACGAATAAACACATTTAACCATATTCTCTTCAGTCTTCAGTAACATTACGGAATTCTATACATTCTTAGGATTCATGCTGATTTCTTACTTCGGTAATCGTATAGAGATTTCATTTGGTTTCATTTCATGTTTGTTTTGTCCGCAACTGGATTATAGTCGTCTTCCGTACAACGTAAGAGAAGACACCGCTGCTTATTTTTCAGCTGATTTCAGGCCAATGATTTCTGCGTCTCTGTAACTTATGAATGCTTTCTCCGATATACCGGTCGTATATGCGCACTGATCTGTGCAATCTGTCAAAAATGGCAATATACACAAAACCATGGAGGCATCCTTAAACATCGTGTACATAAATTCCCTTCTAATCTGGGATATTATTGCCACTACAAGTGTTTTAAATTCTGCTGTGAAAGACGTATTTTAGTGAGGCATTTCTTGCGGATTTATCCACAATCCGATGAGGGAAAACAGTCCATAATAATCTGGTATTCACGGCACTTGGGCGATTGCAGGCACTAAATCATTTTGTTGACAAACGCAGTGGTCAATGAGCTCGTCCAAACCACTAGTTTGTTTGTGGCCTGTACCGAAGTATTGACGTGCGAACAAATGGAAGGCGACAGGGTGAGTTTTGCCAGACCTCGCACTGACCTTTCATGGCAGAATTAAATCACTTCTGGCCGTCTCGCTAGGCCTACAATACCAAGCCAAGCTTCCCATAGATACCGATGCCAACATTTTTATTGTCGCCGTCTTATTTTCTCCTGGCCAATCACAGTGAGTGTTTAGTTTAGGAAACATTTAAAAGCCATTTAGAGATAGTTACTTTTCTCGGTTTTAACTTTGCTATAGTTAGTAATGTAGTCAATACAAACGAGGCTCGTTTCACCTGCAAACTACAACCGTTTCGGGTCCAATAATCATGCATTTTGTCGATGCTGTTTTCTCCAACTCAACAAATTTTATAATTAGCCAAAAAGTATATCAATCTTTGTTATTTTCGGCCTTTATTTTGTTACCTGCTTGGGTTTTTACGAAGAGACCATCTTGACTCAGTATTTTTGTAGATGTGACGATGAGCTAAGGTAGATGTGATTCCGTGTTAATGAAAATGAAAACAGTGCTTTCATACACTAACCTCTGCATGCTGCTGGACAGAACAGTGAGATGTCTTCACTGTAGAAAAAAAAAGTGAATTGTTAAAAAAAAAACTGAGAAAAAAACAGGAATTATTCTACAATCCCCTGTAAGTCGGGCCCTGTCTTTTTCGGGGGAATTTCAAGCTTTAGTAGTTCAGACAGATTCACAGGCTGACAATTAATATTAATGGGTAGATTTCACAATGTGGCGTTATCACCCTGTGAGATGGGTTAGCATGCCATCTGGGTTTTGGCAGGCATTAGATATAATCAAAGGGATTACTTGGCTATGGGCGAAATTATCAACCAGAACTGGTTAGGCTTTTTATATGTATGTATGTGTGTGTGTGTGTGTGTGTGTGTGTGTGTGTGTGTATATATATATATATATATAGACATTTGTGTCTGTTCGGTGTACTGTGTGTTTGTATGTCATTTCGGTTAATTAGGGCGTATTTTTCAGTAAATTGTATTAGCATAAACTGTAGGTACACAACGTCTCTGCTTATACTTATACACGTAGACACAAGCCAACCACACAGACAGGTTTGTGTCTGTGGCCTGTCTTCGCGTAAGGTTTGTGGAATGCTCCGCGCAATCTTCATCAATCTTTGGTAATGCGTGACCATGTTTATTGCTGTAGTAGTTAAGTCGTTGTTAATTTTACACTAAACGGTTGTTATGATGATGAATGAGACGGCTAAGATGGTTCACAGGGGACACCAGCTATTTATCCGTTGAACTATAAGTTCCGTTTTATTTTAGCATATTAAAATTTTAAACGGTTACGGTCAGGGTTGCGAAAGATCGCATTATCTCTATGCCAAAAGCCTCTTAACATCCCATTTCAAACAGACCTATGGTTAGTGTAATTTTGTGTGTGGATAATGCAAGTTGGAAAAACTAGGAAGTTACATTTTTGGAGGTGAAATGTGTAAAATATATGTCCCCATAAATTATATAAGCGGAGTATACAGGATTTCATCCGTTTTCTGCTTTGTATACGCCTCTCCTATAGACGCATTCCCTCTAAGTTTTAATTAGTATTTTATATTGTAATGAATGGGTGCCACCTTGAGGTCAAACATGAAAATGAATCGCTAGTGAGCTTGAAAAATGCTTGTATTATTCTTCCAGGTAGTTTGGATTCCTAGATTTATGTCATGTTATTAATATTCCCAATATAAGGAAAACATGACAACTGCCTGTTGTAAAAGTCTAGTTTTATACAAACTGTATAAAGACAGTGCTCTTGTGCCCATGAAAATCATAGACAAGATGTGATTTTATAATTACGAATATTGGACCTTATTTATAAAGTTACGTGTTACTCGTAAAATACCTCAAAAATCAAGCAAACGAAAAACAACACAAGGCATTTTATAAAAAGCAACGCAACATTATGACGCACACTTAACGATACGCACTTTTATTGCTTTTTCTTGAATATTTAAAAATGTAACCAGATCAATCGGGGTCACGCCGTTTCTGTTTAACAGAATGTGTAAAGTATTTAACAGGAGCGTGAATTATAAAGACATAAAGAGTTTACTTCAATGTTGGATTTCTTCACATTAATCGGTCAACTGTAAATTAAGCTGTATGAAATATTTGTTGCACCAGTGTACAGATATCTTTACTGCACGTCCTATCTCTAAATGAATACATAAATTTAATGCTTTGTAAGTGGGCTATTTCAGTACTATATTTCTGCTTGAATGATGATTCTCGTAGATTTCATTTTCATTAGTTTTTTTTTTTCAGTTTGCAATTGATTAAATTTACATGCGGGTAATGTTTGTACTTGCCAAATATTCAAATTAATTTTTGTTAGTTGGATGTGGAACGATTACTGAAGACGAAGACCAAGTTTTGTATTTTATTTCTTGGTATTTAATTATATTTAGTTTAAGTTTGTTACATTTTTCAACATTATTTTGCGCCAACAAACTCATATGACCTACTGTAAAAAATGAACAGGTGTATTCCATCACGAATAATCGACGATTTCATGCATTCGATAAATAAAGCGATTCTTGTAACAAAACAATCTATTCTTGGATAAAAATATGTGAGCTGAAATATTTGTCCATACTCATTAGATGTTTTCCGTGGTTTTAACTTTGTGTGCATTTTATTATTTATTTATCTCAACCTAATATCCCCTTCCTACTCACATGAGCAAAATATTTCTTGTAGTTCACCAAATTTCTGACGGTTACAGTATACGTATATGGTGCATTCAGCCTAAGTGCTCCCTCTAGTGTCAGAATATAAACCAACATATTGGGGCGTGTTAGCCATTATTATTATTATTATTATTATTATTATTATTATTATTATTATTATTATTATTATTATTATTATTGTTGTTGTTGTTGTTGTTGTTGTTAGCTATATACACACTGCAACACACCCAATATATATTTTAGATTTAGATTAGATCACTGATGAACTTGATAAAGAAAACGATTAAAAATTAATGTAATGTGAGCAAATGGAGGAGTGGTTGTTGGATTTGCAGTAGCTAATTCTGAGACTCTGTGTAAATCTTGTAATTGCGTATACCAAAAAAAATCACTATCAATCTGTATATCCTTAGTAAATTTTTTAACCAGTAGGTACTGAATTGAAAACAGTGAATTTACTGTTGCAACCTAAAATCTATATGAATATTATACGTCAAATCTTAATCAAGTTAAAAAGACTATATAATTAAGACCAATAAATATTCTGGTTAAAAAAAATACTTGGCTAGTGTTAATTCGACATCGTGATGATATATATCATTGTTTTAGGAGCTTGAGGAATTCAGTAGTTCCTGAAGTTTTCAAAATGATCATCAAATAAGCAAGTAATTCTAGAATACAAAGCAGTACATTTCAATGATTGTGCAAAGTCGAAACAGTTTGTGTAGCAATCCGATATAGCAGGCTATATCATGCACATTGACGTCGTTACTGCGAGTTTGTTGTACATTTTCATACTAAAAACGGTTTAGTGACTGAATGATAATGATCTCTTGTGGTGTCTTTATACCGCTATGCATTCAATAGATGAAATAACGAATGCCTTAAAATATTTCGCGTATTCACATAGCCAATTGTACTGCTGTAAGTAAATTATTTAACTATTTATACTTTTTCAAGGCATCCATTACCTTCGCGCGAATGGGATATACCTTAAAGAGATTAGTGATAAATTTATTTTTAATGAATACCAATAGGCGAAAGCCCATGACATTGCGTGCTATCTAATTTGATTAAACTGTGCTTAAGGCAAGCGTACGTCGCTGACTTGGGAATAGCGTTATAATGACTCTGAGAGTATTATTCCAGACTGTTTTAATGATTTAATGAACTGCCTATGTATTTAGTTCATTTGCTTTAAATTATTAGCGCCAACTAAAAACGGATTTGACATCATCGCCCGCTTGATACCATCTGTATTGTTAGATGAGAGCAATTCTTCACCTCACAAAATGAATTGTATATCAGACAAAAAAAGATTCAAAAACTAGTTAATGTTGTACACGTCTGTTAAATTTCTGGCCGCAGAAAACAACATTTGTCAAAGAACCTACCAAGTATGGTAAGGAAAATTAATCTACCTGTACATTTTGGTAATTTAGAATAATCGTATTTACACTGACAGTCGAGTAATAACGGATAAAGTAGGCCCTATGCCTAATTAATGGTAATTCTTGTACAAGTCACAAATGTAGAGCGTTGCATAACTAACTATGCGATTCAGAGCAGGATTAAACAATTGAATGTATCGCTCGCCAAAGAAGGCGGAAGAATAATTTGGACAGAAACACCGCCTGAAACTTCCAGCCAACTTTGATTGAGACGCTAACAGTTTTGAGGTAACATCTAAGTTCATGGTTAAAATGCATATATTTCGAAGTTACACTTTATACAGTTTTGATTGTTTGCCCTCCTTATAACATGGGGATCAAAAAGCGCATATCTCCTGTTGCGCCGCGTTTTATTCGCTTCAGGACCACGGAGAGCACCGAGCGCAACGCTTCACACGGTGATACTACCCTCGCTTTCCACTTTCGATCTTGGCTCTCAGCTAAAGCGCTTCCTGACGGTCGTAGTCGCTCCGCTTTTCTATTATTTTGCTACCTTTCCAAATGAATTATTCATTACCTTTAGGGGGGATCCCCTAAAAAGACAGCTTTGCCATAACCGTATTTTTAAAAGTCGAACAAACTTAAACGTCTAGATCTAGTGCCGTGAGCTTGTCATATTGTGTCTTTAGTATTTTCTTTTTTTACGAGCACGGTGTTGTGGTTAATAGGCCGCAGTAAGGCGCACTGCATGAAAATTGTAGTATTATAGGTGCCTTCTCTGTTCTGTTTATAGGCGAAATGTTTTTTTTCCCACCTTTGCATTCTTCTAATGATTCATTGTAGGGAAAAACGCAGAAAATGCCTGGGGAAGCAATAAGTTTACTGCAAAGCTTGTGCCTTTAAACATAAGAAATTTCACTATAATCGATGTGTGAAGCATGCTGTAAGCACTAGGGTGTATGTGTATGTTTTTTTTTTTTTGGGGGGGGGGGGGGACGGGGGGTGCAAACAAAGACAAACAACAAACCTCTAATTGCTCGATTGCAGAGTGCATCGGAATTATCCCCCCAGCAAACGATCCATCTCGAGCGTTTGGGCAGCCTCCAAGGACCCCTCGAGCGGGCGCGAGCTCAGTTTAAGGCCTCTCCCTCGTGCATCTGATCTGAATCCGCTGGTGAGTGTGTGCATCGCCGGGTTCGCCAGCATTGCAGCTGGACCGAGTATCATCGGCAGAAGTCACGGATCCCTTACCCGGAGAGGATCGACACTTTTTCTAAATATTATTAGGTATTTGTATCCTGAATATCTTGATAGATACGTCTATTCAAAGTTAAATTTGAAGTAGGCCTATGCTTGATTGAAGGTAGCGCAACGATTCACACAAGAGCAAAAACATGTACGCCATACATTTCATGAACCCTTTATTAGATATCATAGGTGGTCAGCCACTCTATAATATTATATATATGCTTTCCATCACATGACAGTGGAAGCCTAAAACCCAGACAGAATGCAGAATCTGTATGGCTGCCAGAAGTCGACATCTAGTATAATAATATATCTGCTGACAGCTATACGATAAAAGGTACTGTTTTTGAACAGAACCTGACATACCCACCTGACTGATTTTTTTATATATATAAAAATGTGCACGTAGTTTTCATCCATGCCTTTAAATCTGTATATAAGTCATATTTACACTTTTACAAATTACGTTATAACTGGGAAAAATGTTAAATCGTATAAAGTAATTAAACTAATTTAAAAGTCATTGTTAATAAATATTGATGTATATAATAACCATTTATTTCTAAAAGTTGCAGATGTACCAATACTGAGAATGCATATTCTGTCAAATTAAATAAAAGCAACAATTAGACAATCTATAATTAAGAGACAGATAATAAGAATAAATTACCAACTCAATGCATGAATTTTAATTATAAACACACAGTGTGTTTTTCCAAGCATTACTCTTCATATGTGTAGTATGGTTTTATATATAATGTCATCTATTTATTAGATGAGTATTGCAAACAAATAAGGGCAATGTAATGAACTTTCAATAAAAGTGATTGTTTCACCCTGCTGGTTTCTGTCTGGTCATTTCAAAAGAACTGTAAGCAAATCTATTATGCATTAACTGACAGATGAGCCAATAGTCTGTGCTTCTCTATGTTAGGGTTGAGCTCACCCTATGACTATTGGTCCTTCACAAAGAAAGACGGCATCATTTTTGTCTTCTCTGTAGTACATAACTAATAAATATTTGTACTTATCATTTATATATATATGGTATCAATGAAATATGGTCAGTAATATGGCTTATGGATCACTGAAGCTGAGAAGGTTACGGATGTTCTTGAAGATAAAAGCTGTTCATCCCTTTTGGCCTGAAAATAACCACTAAATCCATCTGAGGCACGCTTGGGACTGTTTCTCTGTTTTGTGGCTACACTGAGAAGCATCCATCTGCTTTCCTATATCTGCTTTCCCAGCGGTGGGTCTTGGTAAGGCTGCACCCTATCCCAGGATGCACTGGGCACAAGGAAGGAAAATATCCGAAATGGGAAGCCAGGCCATTTCAGGGCACATATTCACACATTATGGGCAAAACCATGAGCTTACAAACAAGCTTCCATACTTTGGGAGTTTCGGGAATCAGATCAATGACTTTGGGGATGTGGAACCACAGTATTAACCACTGAGGCAAAGAAATACGAAACTGAATTCAAGTAGCATTCCCAGGTAGGTTCTGTCCCAGTGATATGAAAGATAAATCTTGGATGGATCTCATTATAACCATGAACCATACCCGATATTCAAACCACTTTTATGGAAGGTAAATTGCACTACTTTCAAGCTAACGTTCAAATTTATTGTCATGTGTACCGATTACAATGACATGCTCACCAGCTAGTTAATAGCACATTAACATTTACATTTGTTTAGCAGATTCTTTTGCCAAAATGTACAAGTGAGGGTGAGGCAGTCTCCCTGGTGCAAGAGGGGGTTAAGCTCCTTGCTTAAGGGTCCAATGGTGACTAGCCAAGGGATACAACTCGAATAACAGTCAACAGCAGTGACTCACACAAGAGCAACAACATGTACGCAGTACAGTTCATGAACCATTTAATAGACATCCTAGGTCAGATAATAGTGACAAAGGCAACAGTAGATAACACTAACATTAACTGACGCTGAGCAATACATAATGAAAGGACTGTGCCCCAAATCAAATGAAATGTGACAAATGAGAGCACTGATGACTCACCACTGTATGTGTGAAAACACTGCCTGTATGTCTTTTCAAGTATCCTTATGGCTTGTGGGTGGAAACTGTTACTTATCCCTGTGGTTCAATTGTTAATGCTTCTATACCAGCTGCCGTAAGGGAAGAGGGCTGCGTGATGCCAACAGCAGCCTGATACCCTTTGTCACCATGTTCAGCACTCTGCCGACTCAAGCCACCAATGGCCATATAACGATGTAATGCATCCAGTAAGGGTACATGCCATCATTCACCTATAGATGCTGGTGTGAGCTGATGGTGAGATTTGGACCTTCCTCTCATGAGGTGCAAAGTCCTTTGATGACCTTCTTCTTCTTTGCTGCTAATATGAGTTGTGTCCAGGTCAGGTTGCCTGTGATGGTGACCCTCTCCACAGCTACCCTGCTGACGTCAGTAGGAACTCCTTGGTTTTGCTGATGTTAAAAGAGATGATGTTCTCCTGGCACTAGGACCCTAACCCAGATCCCTGTGTGATGACTCACCGTTGCTGTGGTGAGGATCAGGGTGGGGGGGGGGCTTACTTCCCACTCGTCCATGCCTGAATCTGCTAGCAAGAGAGTTTACAATCCAGTTGCATGTAAGTCCCAAGTCCAGGAACTTTGCAACAAGCCTCAAAAGGATCACAGTGTCCAGTGCAGAAATATATACTATAAACAGTAGCCTGAGTTGGAGGTTTAATTTTCTGAATGAGCCACTGTGGAACATAATACCAGTGAGATGGCATCCTCAGTGGATCCTTGTGGTACTATGTAAGCCAAGGTTTGATCTAACCTTCCGTTTTGTGTGTCCAAAGAGGAGTCCTTCAAAACACACCTCTAGTTCTATTTTTTCAGGGATCCGATTCCACTATTAAACTATTTAAATGGCATTCCTTTGGAGAGTGATATAACAATCCAAGAAACATCAAAAAGTTGGTCACTAACAGCTTTCTTGCCCCGAACCAGCCGCTTTGCGAGAAGTAATATTCTGATTTTTTTTATATATATATTTCTCTCGGAGACAGAGAGGCGTCATTGGGTGCTATGTAAGATCGCGTGGACTTAAGTTTTTTTTTCTTCTATTTTATTTTTTTGCAAGATCCAGGTGAGCATAAAAATGCATTCAGGTCGTCTGGTAGAGTATTCTCACTGAACAAGACCAATTCTGGTATGTAGTCTGTGAAACTGGGAATGTCATGCTACATTTATGTGATATTTAATGTTGGTATTATCTAGTATACTGTCTTTACACTTTACTGTGATATTCTAGTTTCGCCCGCTTTTTTTGCTTTCTAGAGACCTACCTGAATTACTTGCATATACCTGGGTATTTCTGCGGCTTGTCTTCGTGAGAATATATACACTCAGCACGTGCGGGGGAAGGGGGGAATGATGCCTGAACACCGCCACCTTTTTGCCCTGAGGACTGACAGTGTCCTCTTTTGAGGGTATCAGTGGCCTGTTTAATAACCGAATTTACAGCGGGGCAGAACCCACCCCGGCCGGCCTGGCAAAATTTATCATAAGCCCGCCCCCGTTGGCGCACCTGCCCGCGAAAAGTCTGTGCCAGGCACTTCTCAAAAGTACAGCTTTTTCAGGTAAATCTGCCTCGATTGTCCCATTGACGAAGAGTCTTCAAAACATGCATCACTCCACTTATTAGAAGAATACCTGTAGTCTTGTAGGCTCTGACTCCAGTGTCCGGCATTTTGCAATTAGGAAAGAGGAAACGTGTTCCTGAGGATCACTTAATTGATGATGGTGGTGATGTCGCTTGGTTCGCCCAGTGCGCCGGTACTGTTTCCTTGTGCAGGAATCACAAGTCATAAACTGATAATAGACGTTTGGCACTCGATCATCAGGTATCCAAAATAAAGAAAGTAATTTTGTGCAACAGTTTCACATCTGTGCTCTTTGTGTTGATTATATGAAAACATACGCCTCACCTTCTTTTGTTCCTGGATAATACAGTCCAGTTGTAAAGTCAGAAGCCATTCAGCTGGGTTGAGAAGTGCGGTGTATGTTCCTCATTTCCTTTGTGACGTTAATCTCCATCTGAGATCATCCACCTTGTTCTCGGGTGATTAAACATTGTCTGGCTAACAGCAAAACTGACAAGAAACAAAGACAAAAATAGACACACACTGATGACAAGTTTGGAATTGCCTTCAACACGTCGGTGACACATTCTGGTAAGATTCGCGTGGGAGGACTGCAGCTCCATGATTAACACCTTAGATTCGTACCTCCAGGGTTGTGTGTTCGAATCCCAGCCCTGACGTTCGGTGTGTAAAGTTTGTACGTATTCGTGTGTCTCCTCACTGAACTCAAAGAGTCAGTTTAGATAAACTGGCATCTTAAAATTGCTCATCGTGTATGTCCATTTATGAACTGTCAAACGATTCATCTGTTTATTCACTTAAGCTCATGCCAACCGGAACCCTTAACTGTAAAAGAAGTTGTAGAAAATTGATGGATGGATACGCTACCAAATTCTCATAAAGACCCAAATGTCAATTTGAATTCTTTAAAATGGCGTTTTATCATAGTGTTGAACCTGTGTGAACCAGGTTTTCATTACGCAGCATAATTCTGTTCTAGTCGGTGTGTTCGCTTCAAAAGTCCAACAGATGGCGCTGAATGCATTACTTCCCAAATTCAGTACGTGTATGTAAACGCTGCATACAGTAATAGGCATAATTGTTGCATTTGCAAATTCCACCATATATTAAAATTGTTAGTGTTTAAAAGGGTGATTATACTGAAGCACCGAATGCTTTTTGGGGAGCTCACGAAACTGTCGATGTTAAAAAAGCAAGGGAATACTAAGTTTGAAAAGTTTTTTTGATATAATTGTGGTATATATTAAAGCACGGGGGTGGGGGTTTAATAAACATCAGTAACTAGACACATTATTATAGAAGTTATAGTGAAATTCATTCTGATTATTATTACAGTGATTTTGAATACACCCCCCTCCCAATGGCGACCTCGCTGCTAGGCAGCGCAAAGGCTGCCGGGATATGTAGAGCTGGTGATCGCCATATTGGAGTATAACTATTGTTATAAATAGGGATCGAGGCTGCTGCTGGCTGATTTTACATGTTTTCAAGGAATTATACCTGAGTAATATAAACAAAGTTCACCGAGGGGTCATGAAAGAAATGTCAACGTAAGTTGGGAGCATATTGAAAATGAGCAGATCGGTGATTTAGCTGTCTGGCTGCGTTTGTTGTGAAGGGATACACAGCTAACCGATTAGCTGGCGACTTTAGGCTCGACTAAGGCCTGTAAGGTTTGCGCGGAGCATGTTTCGATCCTATTTAGCATTTAATGTGTCACTGTCGCATATGCATTTGTAGACTAGCTAACGTTTCAAGTCGGTTTCAAGCATAATGCTATATTCTGGCGAAATAAAATAGCAGCTCGTGTACTGACAGTGATTGCAGAGCTTCCGGTGTATTAGTTGGCTATGTCCCGCTACAAGTTATTTTTCTGTCATACTGGCTTAATCGGGAATAAACCATGTACAACTCCGAAAATCTCTTCAACAGATTGAGCAGCGTTGACCCGATTTGTGTATCTTTACCGATGAGGTTTTGTGTCTGCATTTGTGTGTTTTAGCGCGAGAAATAAGATCTTTCATTACAGTAGTTTTCCCAAGCATGTGTAAAGTTAGTAGTCACATTTTTACAATGGTCGGTGAGGTCGCAACTTTATGTATGCATATATAGTATAGTGTAGTTTTGCTGAAATGTAGGATTTTCTAAAAAGGTAATCGTTGGCCTGTCGTAGCTTGCGAGCTGGCTGTCATTTCTGTGCGTGTAATATTGACATCGTGCATACGAGCACGTTCATTGGGAACATACATAATTGCCGAATGCTGATATGCATTGTCAGAAAATTGTTGTATTTCATAATGTTTACAGAAAAATGGGTTTGCGATAAGAGGCTATGTTTTGGTAAAGCGTGCCCGGGCATTGCGTTGATAGCTGATAGGCGCATCAGTCGTGCAGATCCGCTTGTATAGTTATTCCCGCGTTTTAAGATAATGCAGCTTCAAAATGGTGGTTAAAGAACCTCAACTTTGTTTAAAGGTACATCAGTGTTAATGAATAATAATTGTAATCCAGAACGCACGCCAAACAGTCAATAAGCGCGTGACGACCGGAAGTGATTATTTGCATCCCACCTCCGAAAATGTGACTTCCTGTTGCTGGTCATCTGGTTACTTCTGATCTGCACATACGTCCTGTCATTCTTAATTGTTCTAATGTTTAGCATGCTGGTTCGTAGTACGTGCATTGGAGGCTCTACTGCATCACAGACTTGTTGATATCAGCACTAATATCTGTGGTTTTAGTGAAAGTAATTTAAAAAGTGAAGTATCAGCGTTCTTGCATTTTTCTTGTACTTTGCAGGATCAATAACAGTATGCTTGGCGGGCAGCAGCCTCAGAAACATTATGGCATCACCTCTTCCATCAGCCTGGCATTACCCAGAGAGATTGACCACATGCACACCCAGAAGCTCATAGAGGCTTTGAAACCATTTGGGGTCTTTGAGGATGAAGATGAGCTGAACCACAGGTGTAACGGCATAATAACAGCTTTGGGTTTCTTGTAGCTACATACCTGCTTTAGTGAAGGTAGAGCTAGCATACAATGTGCTAATGCTGTTTTTCCTGTTCCTTGTGTAACAGATATTTCATGTTTACTTGTTACAGATTGGATGTCCTAAGCAAACTTAACTTGCTTGTTAAAGAGTGGATAAAGGAGATCAGTGAATCGAAGGTAATCATTTCTGTTCCTTTTCAGTGTCTTCTCTGTAATTTTACTGTGCTGTTCATGTTTCTTAGTGGCTAAATGGTTTTTATTCCCCCCCCCCCATCAGAATCTTCCCCCTTCAGCAGTAGTGAACGTCGGAGGAAAAATCTTTACATTTGGCTCCTATCGGCTGGGAGTGCATACCAAAGGTATGGCAGATTAAATCTGCATGTCTAAATGTCTGCACCAACTACAGCTTTTATTTTCAAAGTTCTGTGGCATATATATATATAGTACAGTAAAATACTTGCGTATTACCTTCACGCTATAGATAAACACATTGCAAGCTGACAGCCTACTTGTCTCCTTAACAGCATGTTTGTTTGCAATGTGCTCTTTGTCTGATTGTATGTCACTTTGGATGGAAGATCCTGCTAAATGCATAACGTAAATGTAGGTACAACAGATTAAAAAAATGACCGCACTCTAAAACTCTCAGCATAAAAGAGGCATTTGAGGTTAACCTAGAAATGGGGTGTTTGGATGTAGTGGCAATTTGAACAGTGTGTTTTTCTAGTGATTTGTTTGCACTAATTTGTCAGCTTGGCCTTAATTCACCATGAGGCCAGTTCATTCTTAACTATTCTGCATGCGCTTTCGGTCAAGCACAGGGTGAGGTAACGCGAATTTTGTCATCAGTTTGAACCAGGCTGGTGGAGATCAAGCTTGTCTGTGTGCGTTGACTTGTGCATGTGCGAGGAACTTAACTGGGTGATATAGCTATAGGTGGCAGCAGTGACTTTCACAGAGCAGAGGGCAACCAGGAAAAAGTAGGAGAATTGGTTTAGGAGGTCTGGAATTTTGTCGTAAAGATTAGGAATTTGAAAATGCCACAGAATGCCGTATTACTTTAACACTGCCCAAGCCTAGACAAATAACTTTAAAACGGCTCATTAAAGTTTACTCATTTCATTACGTTGCTTGTATTTGTGTTTGTTGCAATAAGTCTGCCCTCTGATGGTCTGGTGGAATATCACTGGTGGAGGCATGAGCCCACTGCCCCCATCCGTATGCACAGACAGATGTCATACGAACAGAAGCTTCCACGTGTTTGGCCGTCCGCAGCCTGAATGCATGCGTGGAAAAGCGAAGTATGAACCAGCGTTAGGAGCTTAATTAAGCCTCTGGACTCCGGGGTTTGTGCCTGTTTTCAGGGGCCGATATCGACGCCTTGTGCGTGGCTCCCCGCCACGTGGAGAGGGCCGACTTCTTCCAGTCCTTTTTTGAGAAGCTGAAGCAGCACGAGGGGATCAAAGACCTTCGGGTGAGTGTTGGCCACAGGGGGCAGAAGATGCTCACATCTTTACAGACCATCCGTCTTCCAACCTGTTACCCAATACAGCCTCATGGCATCTATAGTTGCTCAGTCTTTTAAATGCTGACTGTGCTGTTTATTTTTCCCCAGTGTTCTCTCAATAGCGCATATTTTTTTTAATGATCATTTCAGTTGCACATGTTTGTAATTTGTATGCTTCCTCAAAGGTACAAAAGCTGACTCCCAGACCATGATGTTTTAGTAGGGCTGGGCAATATCATATCGATATTATATCGCGCATGCGCAATAATCACCGTTCTGGTCAGGTGACAGACGAAGCATTTGGCCGGACGCCAGCTTTTCGGTGCTATACGGACATTAGTTTACGTCCATAATTTGATGAGGATTAGTAGTATGGCTTAAATATTAATGAGGTGTGTTTTGTGATACCCAAAATTTAGTAATCTGTATAAACTTTATGTTTCTTAAATTCGATTAGCGGAGCACCCCACATAATACCGTTTTGCTATACTACGGTTTGGTATACCTCAGTGCAATATGCACTGAAGTCGCGGTGAGGAAGAGCAGCCACGGCATCTTTTAAAAGAGGAGATCTTGAGGATAAACAGCGTAAAAAGACGTCGGTGGTGTGGTGGTACTTTTTGCAGTTCAAAGTCTGACACATTTATTAAACATAAGGATACGCCATATTCATGCTAATTATGACTTTTGGACGTCATACAAAGCCTCATTAATATTTTAGCCATACTACTAAACTGCTGAAATTGTGGGCGGAAATAAATGTCCGTATAGCACCGAAAAGCTGGCGCACGGCCAAATGTTGCGCCTGTCATCTGAAGCCCTGGTGATTATTGCGTATGAGCGATATAATATCGATATGATATCGCCCAGCCCTATGTTTTAGTCAGAGATACATTCATCTGTATAGCTTATTCGTTGTGACTTTGATTGGCTAGATGTTTACAGTTTTCTTCGATTCAATTCATTTAGTATTTCATAACAGAATTGCCCCTTGGTGCTTTATATGGGCATGTTGGGGTACATCTCTGCGTCATTTATACAAAATAACTCAAACAGGGAAAAAGGAAGACGAAGGAATGTAAAAAGAAAGCCAGATGACAACGGAGGAGAGCAACCAAAAATTCCCAACTAGGAGGGGGAAAAAAAACACTGGAGTCCCCCCCCTCCCCCACAGGCAGGCTAACATTATAGAAAAAGAACAGATGTGCTTTGTAGAACCAAGGTGTAGACTGTGGTCAAGGTCCATTTATGAGTAAGTTCTCCATGCCAGCCTGCGATGGATAGTAGGTTGGAGTCGGCACCCACAATGTTGCAGTTAGTAACTCGCATCCACGATGTCACCCCTCCATGGGACTGAACCAGGACTCCAGCTCAGATGGTGGGAAGGAAGGCAGAGAGCATGGGGGTGTCAAAACATTCAGACACATTAATGGACAAGCATAGTAGATAAAAATGGCATTTACAGCAGCACCAGCAGCCATAGTTAGTGTATTATATGTTAAGTTGCGGGTAAGCCAAACTTAAGTGATAGGTCTTCAGCCGAGATTTATGGACTGAGATTGAAGTGGCATTCCAAACATGAGCTGGTGAACCATTTCACAATAAGGGACCCTGTAGCAGAATGCTTTATAGGCAGCTGTAATTTTATTTGTATGTGGAATGGCAAGAAAACCAGCATTCTGTGATCTCACTGGACGATGTGGCTTGTAAACTTGTCGTTCTGTCAGTTAGGCAGACGCTAGACCTTTAAGTGCGTTATATAAGTAGAACTCTGAAGTCAGTCCTAAGCCTAACAGGAAGTCAATGCAGGGAACTAAGAACAGGGGTTATGTGTTCAAACCTCCTGCTCCTGGTGACAATTCGAGCTGCTGCCTTTTGAATACGCTGCAAGGTGTTTAATGTACAGCGTGTGCTCCCAGATAAGAGGATTACAGTAGTCTAACCTACTGTATACAAAAGCATGTATTAGTTTCTCAGTGTCTTGAATAGGATGGAAACATCATAGTTTGGCAATATCACGTAGCTGTAGGAAGCGCGCCTTCGATACTTCACATGCCCTTTGAATGAGAGGCTTGTACCTGAGGTGACGCCTAAGTTATGGGCTGAACTGCTGAGGGTAGAGATAATAGACTTCCTATCTGTGGGCTTGCCTAAAACAGAACCTCAGTTTTCTCTGCATTTAGTGGCAAAGTTTTCACTCACGCGGGTCCAAATTTTTTTAAAGCAGTTAGTGACAATTGACATATATTTGGGTGTTATCAGCGTAGGAGTGATAATTAACATTTTTTTCGTTATGTTGCCTAATGGCACCATGTAGAGAGAAAACAAAGGACCAAGCACTGATCCCTGTGGTACTCCATATTTGGCTGGTGACATTGATGACTGAGTATGGTTATTCAACACCTGAGCATACTGATATCAGTTAGTCTTTTGGAATTTAAACTACTTCACGACCATGCTACATAACCCAACATCATGTTCTAGTCTATGTAATGGAGTAGGATGGTCATCCGCATGGCCACACCAAGGTCTAGAAGCATGAGCAGTCGCTTTGGCAGCATCAGTTGCCATTATTATGTCATTTATGACCTTGGTTAAGACAGTTTCAGTGCTGTGTCCCTGACGGAAGCCTGACTGGAATCTACCCAGTATGTTAGCATCTATCTTTTCCAGAGTTTTGGACCAAAATGGTATGTTAACGACACATCTAATTGTTGATTTGACCTTCGCTTCTTTTATGTCCCAGGCTGTAGAAGATGCTTTTGTGCCCGTGATCAAATTCAAGTTTTACGGAATTGAGGTAAAGCTTGTTTAATTTTTTTGGCTATAGGGAATTCTGTCTGCAGTCAAATGAGTAGCACGCCGATTCTTCATTTCTTTCCGCAAAAACCAACAACTGCTTCCATGCAGATTGACCTGCTGTTGGCGAGGCTGGCTCTCCAGTCTATTCCAGACAGCCTGAACCTGCGTGGAGACTCCCACCTGAGGAACCTGGACATTCGATGCATCCGCAGCTTAAACGGTAAACCTGACAAGCCCCCCCCACCACTGGCGCCCTGGGAAACACGGAGACCTGTAGGTCTGACTATCTGTTTGCTCTGTATCGTGCCCTTGGACAGGCTGTCGAGTCACAGATGAAATCCTACATCTGGTGCCAAACACGGAGAACTTTCGCCTGACCCTGAGAGCCATTAAGCTTTGGGCGAAACGTGAGTCAGAAGCCGCTGCCAGTCCGCACCGAGTCGACCCTGATGCCGACACCTCGCGCCTGAATCATGCCGTTGCTTTGTGGTGACTCTGTGTGCCCAGGCCGTGGGATCTATTCCAACATGCTGGGCTTCCTCGGTGGCGTGTCCTGGGCCATGTTGGTGGCACGGACCTGCCAGCTGTACCCCAATGCCGTCGCCTCCACACTGGTACACAAGTTCTTCCTCGTCTTTTCCAAGTGGTGAGTCATGGTGCAAATGACTGAATGAAGGCCTGAATGACGTGACCAGGAAGTTATTCATTTATTAATGTAGTTTCAGGTAATGATAATCGGAGTCTGATTCAGAGCGGTATGGAGGTCATTCTGTCTTGTCCCCTTTTTCTCCACACCTCCCTGTAGGGAGTGGCCTAATCCGGTGCTTCTAAAACAGCCGGAAGAGAGCAACCTCAATCTTCCTGTCTGGGACCCACGGGTGAGTCTCCCTTTGTGCGTTGCCACAGTGACGTGTGTGTCTGGCTGAAACCAGCATTTAATCCTCCCCTCCTTCCTTGTCCAAAGGTGAATCCTGCAGACAGGTACCACCTCATGCCCATCATCACGCCCGCCTACCCGCAGCAGAACTCCACCTACAATGTCTCCACCTCCACGCGCACCATCATGACCGAGGAATTCAAAACTGGTGGGTGGCAGGCGACCCTGGGCACGCGGTCACAGTTACCTTGGTGTCCATCTGCTTGGCTCACGTCATGTCGTCCGCAGGTCTCGGCATCACGGACGAAATTCTCCTCGGCAAAGCTGACTGGTCGAAGCTTTTCGAACCGCCCAACTTTTTTCAGAAATACAAGTACGTGCTGTGTAGAAGCAAGTGCATACCTCTGTTTTTATGTTAAATTGAGGTTTGTGGACAAAACTTTGTCTAGTCAGTCAACCTGTGCACATGCACAACGAAATGAGATATTTTACACAGTGATACAGTGATAAAACAGAATACTGAAGGTTTGTTTGGTATAGCTGGGTTTAAGGTTGGGTTTTGTTTTGTTTTTTTTAAACTAGGCATTACATCGTTCTGACGGCCAGCGCGTCAACAGAGGAAAATCATTTGGAATGGTGAGTGTGTTTTGAGCTCTTGATTCCTAAAACGTACATTTATGAAGTATAGTTTTCACTGGCAAAACTTGCTTATGATTTTAAGCACATTAGGCTGCACTGGTACCATCCCCTGTCCTCATTGGAACTTTTTTGGAATATACAGTACCAGTCAGAAGTCTGGAAACAAGTGTCGAAAATCATTTGTTTTTTTTGACAAGAGAACGACCCTAAGTGCACCTCGAGGTTATGCGAGTACCGTGTTATCCTGTGAGCAAGGAAAGAGATGGAGTTCTGTGACAGATGACCTGCCCCCCACAGCCCCCCCCCCCCACCTAAACCTTAGAGCTGGTTTGGGATGAGCTGGATCGAAGAATAAGAGCAAGGTAGCAAGCTTTTGGTTGGAACCTTTGGGAACTCCTTCAAGACTGTTGTAGCCACCTGGAATGCTCCGTCTGCAAGCTGGTTGAAAGAATGCCAAGAGTCTGCAATGCTGTCATTGAACCAAAAGGGGGTGCTTTTGTAGAGTCTAAAATGTTGAACACTTCCCTTGGCTGTTGCAATGTTCAATATGTATTGCTTCATTTCCTTGAAGTCTTTTACTATACGGTGAATTATAACTAAAGTACATAAAAATGCATTTAAAGCAGGTATGTCCAGACTTTTGACTGGTACTGTAATAGTTGAGTAAATTTGGTTTTTACTTTTGCTCTGTGCTCTTTGCAGGATAGGTCTAGTCGAATCCAAAATCAGAGTTCTGGTCGGCAATTTGGAGCGGAACGAGTACATCACCCTGGCTCACGTCAATCCGCAGTCTTTTCCCGGGTCCAAGGAAAACCATAGCGAGTAAGTGAGGATGAGGTCCTTGTACTGCGAATGTGGTGCTTTTAAAGCAATACCACAAGGGGGCGACATTGCTCCACTGGAGATGGCAAGTTCTGCCTTGCAACTTGAGTGTTTTTCAATTTTTAAAGGTACTGGTATTTGGACTGCATTTTCTCCAGTTCATAGTAAAATCTAGGAAAGAGAAACCGCAGATAGCATTTTGTCCACTTATACTTAGGTAGATTCTAGAATGTAGTGCACTTGATTCATATTGGCATAATTTCTGTTTCTGGAAAAATGGTTTCAAATGAGCACCTACAAGACTGTGGGTAGAAACTGAAAATGGTGCTCAAGCATTTCTCAGGCCTCAGGGTGGGGGTGGGGGGTGATTGACAGGTCAGAGGAAGTCTTCAACCCCCCAGCAAGGACGTCATGTATTGAGGTAGGATGAGACCAGTGATGGGTTTGATTGGCGTTTCCAGATTTCACGACTCTTTGATTTGGTGGAAGGGGACTCACTTTTCAGCACAAATTGACATTTCATGCTTGTTTGAACAGGAGTGACTTCGTTTCAATGTGGTTCATTGGGATAATCTTCAAGAAGGTGGAAAACTCTGAGAGCGTGAACATCGATTTGACCTACGACATTCAGGCCTTCACAGATACTGGTTAGAGCTCTCATTGCCCTAGTGTGTTGTGGCATTGTCAAAGTTTCCCTGTCCGTCAGACTTCAACCGAGAAGTTGATTTCTGTAAACTTGCCCAACTGGATGTGTTTATATCCAAGCTCCGTTGAGGTCTACCTCTCACTGTTAGAGTTTGACAATGGAGTTCTTGGTTTAGGGCTGGGATTACATTTTGCTTTGGTTGTGACAGAGTTTAGCAGCTGTTGTAGCTTAAGCATACCACTGCCACATCTCACCCAGTGTACAGGCAAGCGAACAACATTAGCATGCTGAAGGAAGGGATGAAGATCGAAGCCACGCACGTGAAGAAGAGGCAGCTCCACCAGTACTTGCCTCCAGAGCTTGTGCAGAAGAAGAAGAAGGTGAGGAATGCTCTGTTTGAGAGGGACCTTTGACCTTTGATCACTTCTCTTCCTGTAAGTGTGGGGGAGGGTGGGGGGGTATTTGGAGCACTGCTTCCTGTGTTGTAATGGCCCGGACCACTGCCCTCTTGCAGAGCATTGCAGAGGCGAACCGCAGTTCCAGTGGGGGCGGTCCAAAACATTCCTCGCTGGACGGTAGTGTGCTGGACAGCTCCCACGACACGGACACCGGCACGCCATTCTGCTCCCCGACTCCCGCCGTCCGGCCCAACAGACCTGCCTCCGAGTTGGACGGCAGGTAAGGTGCCTTGGAGGGGGTGTATGAGGGTTTTTTTTTTTTTTCCCCCTCTCGTCTTTCTGTCCGCACTTCCGCTAACCAATCGCTGGCCTGCAGCATCTCGCCGCCCCCACTGCTGGACAGTCCGCTGGTCAGTGAGGTGCCTCAGCAAAAAGCTGAGCAAGGAATGTCCATCCCTGTCATCGGCTCGAGTGAGTAGCGTGCCATCCTCATACTTCCCCAGAACCGCAGAGCGGCACGTGAGCTCCTCCGACATCATTTCCCCTCCTTCCTCCAGAGCCTGTGGCTCCCCCTACTGGGAGCACCATACCCACAGTGGTACGCAGGAGCGTGGGGACTCGTCCTGGCCATCCCAGTGCCGCCCAGGCCGACCCACACAATGGGGTCTGTGTGCTGGCTTCCAATGGATCTACGCTAAAACGGCCGCACTCCCCCTCCCTAGAGGAGTCCCCGAAGAAACCAAAGGATGCGGAGGAGGTATTTGCAGAAGCCGACTTTACCTAATTACTTGTAGGGACTGATACACTGTTACAAATAACTTAATCATTAGGTGAATGTTGTAAAAATGACTGTTCCCAGGTAGTCCCATGTGTTGTATGGGATGCATAAATGTGTTGTTGAAAGGGGCCTTCTTGTGCGTCATGTTCTGCACCCATTCTGTTCCCGCACAGCTGCCGTCTCCAGAAGATTCTGCATTTAAGGAGCCACTCCGGCCACTGAGCAAAGGGCAGGACCATGGCGATGGGCAGGTGGGTGGCCGGCGTGGGGGTCAACCAGCCGGCCCATTATCTGGAGAGACTCGGTTCATTAAAAGGCACGCTTCTTCCTCTTTCGACAGGAAACCCTGGGTGGGACTAAAGCCATGCCGATTCCGACCATTGACACGACCCGATCTCAGGTAGGTCCGGCTGGAAACGCGAAACGTTTAAAAACTGGACCTGTTTTAGAAACATGATTTCTAAGTGCGTATTTTTCTTACCTTTTCTCTTCTAAAAATCCACCTCCATCTGTGCCACCACTGATCCAGAGGTTGCCCAGTAAGGAGTTACCGGACCCTTCCTCACCCCTCCCCACCAACAATATCCGTGTGAAGAAGAACTCCATACGACTCACGCTGAACCGGTAGTGTGACCGGAATCTCTGCTTACTCCCTCCCCGGCCTGTCGGCACAGGTGGATCCTGTATCATGACCCGGCCAAGCTTCAGGGAGCCTGAGCTCGCTGAGGGCCCCAGAGTAAGACTGCTGCAGGAAACAAGCCAAGTACCTGTTAAATGTTTCCCCAGCTCATCCTATTGGCCTCAGGGGTTTCCCGGTCACTCCTGGGGATCACATGACCTCCTCAGACAGAAGGTTATTGGTTATTTTTGTGTTTTTTGTTTGCTATTTTCTTTCTCATTTCATTTCCAGTTTCATTAAGGTTTCAGCCTGTTGGGGAGATAATAATCGGGCAAAGTACATGTAGTCGATGAACATAATTGTCTTTAAATTCGTTCGTCTTTCTGAATTGTAGCTTTTAACTAAAACCTTTAAAAAAAAAAAAAAAAAAAAAATTTAAAGAGTCTACGTGAGGTTGTTAGCTGCTGTAGGGCATGTCTCCCATTTCCCTGTTGGTGCTCCTGTATGATTTCTGACCCTGGGCAATTTGGATGACTGAACCACCCCCAGATTCACATGCTGAGGGGCCCAGTTGCCCTTTTCCAAAGTTTGTTTTTGTTAAAGATGGGTTTGCTGTTTTTTTTTTTTTTGTTTTTGTTCTTTTTTTTTTTTCTCTCTCTCCTCCCTTCTCCTCCTCTCTCTCCTTGGCGTGTAGTGTTGCCACGGTTACTGTGGGGCACCCAGCCAGTTCACCTCCCATGGAGGTCGTTAGTCAGCGCAGGCCGTGCCGTCGCTGAGCGGTGACCTAGCCTCCTGGTCTGCCCAGCTCGGCTCTACACGGAGCAACACTGTCTTTAAAGCTCATCCTCTCCTTGAGGTTCTTATAATTTTATTCACATTTTGCCTGTGTGTACAGTGTACTTTTTATATTCATCAGAACCACCGCCATTTTCAGTTTCCTGGTCCTAGCCCCCCCACCGCCCAAACACCCCACACAGGGCGGCCAGATGACTGGCATCCATTCTGCGCAGTTTGTCAGGGAGGGGGGGGGTATCAGTAAAGAATTCTTTTGTAGGGCAGTTTAATTGTATTTCAAATGTATTTTTGTATGTCATGTATAATATTTCTGCCTTTAAAATATGACCATAAAACAAGTAAAACCCCAAACGGCTGTTGTCATTTTTACATTTTTTTCCCCCTTATCCATATTGCCATGAGGATGCTGAATGTCACCCAGGACGCAGGAATCCAATACCTTGGAGGCACAAATGTTTTTATGTCTAAGGCTTTGACATTGTATGTGTAATTAAAATTAAAACCCTGTCATCTTATTTCGTATTGCTGCGACTTCAGCAATATCCTGTAGAGGCCTGCTTGTACTTTTCGGAGTTAAAGTTTATTTTGGTGGTGCACAAAATCCCTAAAAAGGACAATAACACTTGGTTTAATTTTTTTTTTTTTTTTTTGGGGGGGGGGGGGGCAGTTGGCAGTATTTTACCAACTGTCCACATGCCTCCAGTTGACTGCTGATTTCTGTAAAACTGTTACGCCAGTCGTTTGACAACGCACTTTGACAAGTTCCAGTTAAATTGTCTTGAACGAGAGTGGGTTAGTAAATCGGCCGAGGCTGATTTGTATGCGATGCGTGTTACCTTTCGAACTTGGGACGTCAAACTGCTTCATGTGGTAGACAGCAGCAGCGGCTGATAGGGTACAGATTGACGCGGGCTTGGTGATGGTGACGCCCTTTCCAAAACAGAGGTTTCGCCGCGATTCGAGGACGCACGGTTCTCCCCCCTCAGCGCGCGACGCCTACGCTGACTTGGGGGTAGCGCTTGCGACGCCTCCCACCGACGCATGCGCGCCATCCTCCCACCTCGTTCTCGCTCTGCGGGCTCGTCCACCGCCCCGAGGGTGGCCCCATTCGCTCACTTCCACCCACGGCCCCTCTAGGCCTTACAGTGACTGTCGACAGCTATGAGAGTCACTCTAACCCACTCATTTAGTGGTTTGTCTTTGCTGGTCCTTCTTGACGTGGACCGTTAAGGTACCAACTTAATTACACATGCTGAATCCCCCGTGTAGAGTTGTCCTTATAAACCGCTAATCCAAAAATATTAAACTTCTCACATAAGATGACAGTGCATCCCTAGTTCACGTTTCATATTGTTCGACATACGCCGATTCATCATATGATATTTCAATAGAACTAGGCAAGGTTACCATTCACATGTCCTGGAGCTGGGCGTCCCGCTAGGGCTAAGTGTCTCCGGTGTAACTACAGTGGGCTACGTTGATGCATGGAATGCGGCGCATATCCATGAGTCGGAGATGGCGATCACAACGATGCAGTTAACTTATGATAGCTTATTAACGCTTAAAAAAATCTATCCGTCTTTTAAATCGAAATAGATTAGAATTAGGGCTGTTATTTAGCCTGTATGAATTCAACAATTTCGTTCTTACCTCTGTTTCTTCTCTTATTATGCAGGAGAGAATCTCATAACTTAAACACCGAGTACCTGAAGAAATGACCGTGGTGCTTAATTAAAACGCAATTTGTTAATTGCAGACTCCCGTCATTTCTGTTTTTGACCAAATTTCCGGAAATTCGTGTAATATCATAGACAGAAAATAACAGCACTCATGTACCATTGTAACTTGGATTTAAAACGCTAAAATAACGGTACTTAAATAAGTCTATCCATCCATTTTCTGTGGCTACTTGTCCTAAGCAGGGTCGCGGTGACTGCAGAAAGTGAATATATTGAATTTATTAAAATAAAAATGATAAAGATAAAATGTATATTAATCTGACGTTTTGCTGATAGTAAACATATAGCACTGTGTTTGCTTTTTCTTTGAAGAGAAACAGTTTGTTCTCATCGGTTTTGGGAGATTCCCAACTTGTGCCTCAATAGGCGGCTAAACTCTCACATGGGGATTACCCAGAAAAATAAAAACGTAAGCATGTAAACAAAACAAGTATTTTACATGATGGTACTTATATGGAGATGTTTAGGTTCTTTTATCAATGATCTCATTCTGAGACACTTTTGTATATTTAGGGTTAATCAAAATTCATATACGAACTTAGGTAAATACTGATAAATTAGGAATCCAAAAAGTCTCTCACCGGAACATTACTTAAATCTAACCATTGACTCGTATTTGTATCATTAATCGGGAGTTATGTTTACGTGCCTATACATGTAAGAAATCAATAGTTTCAGTATTTCTCTTTTGTGACATATTTGCGATGGATGTTATTAAACTATATATATATATATATATATATATACAAATCCAGGCATTGTTTTCAGTTCTCCCTGGTAGTTGTTTAATAATTATTGATTCTGATTGGTCAGAGGCTTCACACCTGACTGACAGGTAAAGGAAGGCTGGAAAACCAGCAGTGCTCGGATCTCGAGGGCCATGATTTGAATATATATGCTCGTATATACGACTTCATAAATAGTTGCGTGACATAATATACCTATATATGTGCATTAAACAAAACAGATTCTCATTTTGTTGGTTTTAAATACACAATGTTTAAATGGTGCAATAGCCTATTTCAGCCTCCTGCACAAAAAGTAGGCTATATTGCCTAGAGATTCTGGTCTCGTAAAGTTCTGCTTCCTTGATACAAACGTAAAATATTTTTAAATACGTTTTTTTGGGCCATATGTTATTATTATTACTATTATTACATTTAGACCCTGAACGTGTGTAAGTCTCTATATGTGTCCGTTTATCCCGATAATAATACGATATAAATGAAATTGAGATGGCACAAAAATGTAGAGTCTGAAACCTGTGAAACTCGTAGCACCTTAGCAGAAAGTTGTCGCAAAATTACTTTTCATCTGCTCAATATTTGAAGTTGCCGCAAATGTATGTCGTTGCCGACACAGTGTGCTATATCACGCCCAGAGGGGAGGAGTAAGCGGGGAATTCCCAAGCGGTGTCAATGCCCCCCCCCCCCCCGGTAAATAAATAGCTTACATTAGTGCTCTAGTCTCTCTTAATAAATTCGCATTCTAATAGCAACCGGTGATCAGGATGTATCACAATATGGATGGTGAGTAAACGTTTGAATTCGGTATTCGAAGTTTTTTTTTGTCTTTTAAAGCAGCTTGTATTTTGACGTTTATCTCTCGTGCATACAGAATGAATAATACATGAATATATGACTAGTTGACTGCTACGTTAACTACCTGCGTTTGAGTTCAGCTGTGATAGCTCGTCCAAATAATGCGGCTGCTGTAATCCCTGCTTTTCGAGTTCTGAAAAAACATTCATCCTTATTTATAGATATACACTATACTTTCTGTTCCATACTGTCATTGCGTGCACTTTAATTCCCATTGTACAACAAAATAAGATGTAAATAATGTCATAAATGTCAGAAATTTAATGACTACCTATTTTCACATATACAGCGAAAACGATAGACTGAAGGCGGAAGGAAAATTATGTAGGCAGACTGTGGGTGAAGAATTGTGTTTTCGATATTTTATGACGAACCTCCTTTCAGTTTTCAGTGACGTACTATGTATTTCTGTTCTCATTGATAGATTAACTGATATCTAAATTAATATAGTGGTTAAAACGCTAAAGAAAGTTACTAGTTATAGAACACCTACCGTCAATATACCATTAAGAATTTGATGAAAGATTTCCAATTAGGTTAATTTACAATATGCTTTCGCCCGATATTTTAGATATTTTACGGTACGATCCGTCATTAGTCTGTTCGCGTTCGAGTCTCCCTGTTTCAGCTGATAAGGATCCCCAATTTGTTAGGTAGTTAATACAGGGCGAACCCCAACCATTAGAAAGGGGTGTGTTTTGGAGCGAATTTTGAAGTCATATGTAGTTTCTGGAGCATGAGTACCTTACAGACGCATAAACAAACTAATCGGGAGCCTGTTACCACGCCCAGTATTGACCTATTACGCACCTTTTCCAGCATAAAATGTGACGCCATGCGCGGACATCTGAGTAACTGAAGATGGTGCAGTCTTTAATTTAACGTAACTTTATTTGATGTCCTGACTAATTTATACAGAAGTATGTATAAGATTCACACCAGAAGTCAGCTGATACAGTAATGCCCGTGTCAGTGTAGATTCCAGCATCCCGACTGATTCTCTGCATTTCACCCTGCAGTGGGGGAGCCTCATGTTCAAATCTTTGAGGAGCCCAAGCAGAGGGGAATGCGCTTCAGGTACAAGTGTGAGGGCCGTTCAGCTGGGAGCATTCCTGGAGAGAGAAGCACCGACAGCAACAGAACCTACCCCAGCATACAGGTGAATGGGACACACCCTTCCGCCCTGATTTTACCCACTGTGCATCTCGTGTGAGAGACGCTTGTCAGTCTCTCACAACTGAGCATCAAAGGATAGTTAAAGTTTTTTGAGGTCGTTGACATGAGGTGACTTAGTTGTTAAGGAAGTGGACGACGCTAGTGAAGAGGGTCACTAGTGAAGAGGGTCACTAGTGAAGAATTGCTTCAATGATTGCCTCTCACAAAATATAAAACAGTTTACAAAATATAAAATAATGTAATGACATAATGTACAGTTTCAACTTATCATAAGTATGATTGGTTTGGATAAAAGGTGCCCCGCAATAGACTGGCATCCAGTCCGTAGTGTACCATAACTTTGTTCCCTCTACTGTCTGGTACAAGCTCCAAGCGCTGTGTGAGTGTGTAGGATTGGTGATTGGAATATGGATGCATGAAGTGTTACGCTAGTGGCCAACATTGGAAACACCCAGCATTTTTGGCATTACATTTTAAATATTACTACACGGTAATGAAATGGCGGTAATGTTTATAAACAATCAAAGAATGTTACACATATCATACACTGGACGATCAAACAAGAAACTGGAGTAACTGGAATAAAGTTCTGCAATCTCTAAAAATGGGAAGTGTTTCTGCGATTTTGGCCACTAGTGTAGATACAGAGGGGCAAATTAAGTTGAAATGAAAATAAGAAAATTTAATTATAATATCAGCACAATACCTGTATCACTGGCTTAAGATTCTCATACGAGCTGGTAACAGTCTAGTTCTTCCAGTTCCCACCAACTCTGTGAAAACATTCTCATGCAGTCTGCAGCACCTTGTGGTCACGTTTCACAGAAGCCCCCAGTGGGGGGAGGGCTATCGGGGAAGCTAGCTTGACCACACCAGGTGTGAGTCTCTGGGGGGGGGGGGGTAAGTCCTGTTTACAGGGACCAACCTGCAGGAAACCACCATACCATCATCTCTGGTATTTGACACAGACCCAAACTCACGTTCTGCTTCCTGCAGTCTCCAAACTGAATGTCTCTACTTCAGTTTGACTGTTTAGTGGGGACCTAGATATGTAGGTCAGTTGCCCCAGGTCACTAATCATTTCACGTTAAATGAACCGATGAACCTTCTTCCTTTCACAGCCTGTATGATTGGCTCCACTTCTTGAGTCAGTGAAAGAGACTTCCACCCATTTCTCTCTGTTGCTTTACTTTCAAGATCCTTGACTACTGTGGAAAAGGCAAGGTGAGGGTGTCACTGGTCACAAAGAATGAGCCCTACAAGCCTCACCCCCACGACTTGGTTGGCAAAGACTGCAGGGATGGCTACTACGAGACAGAGTTTGGTCCTGACCGCAAGGTTATTGCGTAAGTTCTGCTCTCCATTGCCAACATGCTGCGGCCCCTTCTTTTGCTTGACATCCGAACACAGAGAAGAAATGGTGCAAAAATGGTGCTGAAGTGTATTAAAGTGTTCTACTGATTAACCCTGTTTCAGGGTATAGGCCTTGCAGTATACAATGGGGGTTAGCAAGTATGACATAATGGAAATTAAATCATTTATAAACTTTAGACATTATAAACAGTTACTAACAGTAGACGTTGCCAAGGCGAGATAGCTACCAGGTCAGTGTGGACCTTCAGTGCCATGTTTCTGCTACCTGCCAGCCAGTCCACATTTTGGCTCCCTGCCAGCTCCTAGCAGGACAGAAATGTGGATTGTTTGGGGGTCCCCAAGGACCAAGTTGGGAAACACTGCCTTAAGGGGTCTGTTAACCTTGCATTGAGCAGCTGTCAATGATGTCTTTTATGCTGTGATGCCATGACTGTCCCCATCCACACACCTCCAGTCTCAGTCCCTATGCTACTTTCATGTGTCTGAGAAAGAGGGGTTTCCCCTTCACAAAGATCAGGGTAGCTCACGAAGCTTCCAGAGCACATGAGCCGTAGCAGTGTGGGGGCGGAGCTTGCTGTCCCCGTGAGACATCCCCATACAGCTAACCTCTTGGTTAGCTTCATAGCTATCTGTGGATCATATTCTAGGTCATGTTCGCAGTTCGTGTGTGAGTGGTCGGAAACAGGTGCAATTCAGTGAGGCGTACCTATGGTTCTGTTCCAGGTTCCAGAACCTGGGGATCCAGTGTGTGAGGAGGAGAGAGGTCAAGGATGCCATCATGCAGAGAGTGAACCGCTGTATCAACCCATTTGAAGGTGAGAACATGGCCCTTTGTCCATTTCCCTTTTCAGATGCTAGGCGTGTCCAGTTGCTGGAATGAAGCTCTCCCTCGTTATTGAACAACCACTGGGAATTAGTCCTCTTGGTTTAAGCCTCTGGCCAATGGGCATTTACACAAGTTTTCCCTAATTCCGCTTAGTCAGTCTAGATTGTTCTTCACAGATCCACCATCTCTGAAGGACAACTGAGCAAATTGTCCAGGGGTGGCTGGTTGAAGGTCCAGGTGGAAGGGGTTGCTCACTGTGGGGCCCAGTAATAGTAATTCTATCTCGGGTCCAAGAATGATATGCAGTGGACCTAGTTTTTCATCCTTCATCTTGGAGAAATTTTTCATCACTAACCGTTTTCTTATTGACATGCCATAGTTCTCTGGCTCATTGTTAGCAGGACGGTACTTTGCTCAGGACATCCCAAAGCTAGGTCAATAGAAAACAGTGGACATCATTTAGCAGCTTTTGATGTTTTACTGGTTAATGTGACAAAGGTGGAAACAATGCTTGAGAGAACACTACTAAAACCTGCTGAGTAATACAGCATTAGTGAAAGCGTTGACCTGAATTTCTCTCGGCCTGTTACCCTAACAACACAATAGCCAATAGCCAATCGGCTGTGGCAGACATACAAGTCATATGACATAAGTACAGTACTGGTATAATTGACTGCTTTCTTAGTTTAGATCTCACTTCTCCCTGTAGCTGTGGGAGTGAGGCTTAGAAAATATTCTAAATACTACAGCAGTCAATTGCGGACATTGCAGCTGGCCAAGAAAAGTATCCTGAAAGACGACCCAAGAAGTTAGCTAACAGTTAGCTTGCTTATGTTTTACTGAGATATCCATGTGATTTTTGAAGCACGATTTAACTATTTAAGTTTTACAAGGTTTTCTAAAGGGGAGAACTTGGGAACAGTTATTGAATAAACATGGTCAGGGTCATGAATTGTTATGGTGTCCAACTGAAGATCTCTCCATATGGCCACCCCAGGATTTCTTCTTGAGAGGCTTTGTTGTCCCGCCTATCCATTGCAGTGCCTGTCACAGGATGAGGAAAGATTGTGTCTCACTTCTGCAGCGAAACCCAGCTGCTTCCGGCACCATGTATGCCACAAGACCAACTTCCCGAAACTTGAGTGCATGAGTCTGATTGCTAGGGACGTCTCCAAGTTACATTAATTGCGCTCAGTGTTGATAAACAGTCATTTCACAACCAGCACGCTTATTGCAAGGGCTTTTTTTGTCTTTCTGAATGAATTCTGAAAAATAACATATTGCTGGTGTGCCACTAATAATAATAGTTGTTGTTGTTGTTGTTGTAACTTCAACTACAGATATTAATAATGGTGGTTTTTGTGAAACTTGAAACTCTTAGATTGAGAGGAAGAAGTCTGACATTTTCAAGATTGGTTCAATTAAATTTTCTCACCGTTTGGTTAAGTGTGGCTACCATTCTCGCAAACTAGGATTGATATGTTATCTTAAAAGTGCTAGGTTTCATAAAAGATGTCTATAGAGACTGTAGGTACAGAATTAAAATACAGACCGGATATTATAATTCTTTATCTCCTATCCCACCTTTCAGTCAAGGGGGCAAAATTCTCAGTCCCAGAGAAGTCCCTGCACTGTGCAGTTGTTCAATATGAAGATTCTGGTCTTAGCTCATTCTTTATCTTTGACGAGTGTTGATTTGAGTCATTCGGTTGGGGACATGTGTCGTCGTACTTGCGTTGAGACACACCAAAGAGAGTCGAGAATCGAGTGTCGATTGGTGCCCGGCGATCACAGCACGTGTCACGCACCGTCACTGGCCCGGGATTCTCGAACCCTCAGCGACCCGGGTTCACTGAGGGGTTGCCGCGTCTAACCATTTCTGGCCATCTGAAAGGTTATCGGGCCAAAGTGTGTAAGGCTCATCGTTTTAAGCTACTAACGTCATCCCCCGATTTGAAAACCAGAGCTAAATGAGAAAAAAAGGACAACACGACAGGTCCAGTAAAGGCCATGAAATGAGCCATGAGTCACCGACGAGGGGGAGGGGATAGTGTGACAAGTGCCATACCCCAAACCACGGAACAATCACACTCTTTCCCCATCCCCCGCCCTTTGCTCTATATTCATTGCACTCCATATTGCTGTCACTTCACCACCTGCATTTGCTTTTTTGCTGTTTTTTTCCCCCCACACACCATGTGGTGTCACTTGAGGTGACACACTATCACCCGCGCTCTTTCTCTCATTCGCTCGCTCTCTCTCTCTCTCTCTCTCTCTCTCATTCTCGCACTCCAGCACACACCTCTCTCGTCATGGTTCTTTTTGCTGGTTGATATACTGGCTAGAGTCTGGGGGCAGTGGGTTACATCAGAGCCTTACTCCCTGCATTCCACCCCAGTTAGCCCCCCACCCCACAGTTAGCCCTCCCATGGAGGCATCAGCGAGAGGCCAGATACATCATCAGAACGCCATCAGTGGGCAAGCTGGGCTGTTGGCCCAAAAAAAAAACTGACTTCTGATGCAAGCGAGAAAGGACCCACAGGGACATACGTGTGCACATACATGCGTGTGTGTGTTTCTCTCTGGTGACATCAGGGGCGATCCCACTGGCTGTGTCAGTCACAGCCTCAAGCTCTAAAATTGTTTCACTTCTTCTTCCACGAATCTCTGCACATCTTCCTTCCTGAAGTCATTCTGACACTTTAACGCCATCTCGGCCCCATCAGACACCCCTGTCCACCCACTGCTTTCAAATGAAACATGGCAGGGCTGCTTGTGGGCTGCTGGGCCCTGTGTAGCCGATGCCATTTGTTTTCTGTTCTCCTTTTCTTGAGTTGTGTACAAGCCCTCAGAGTAGGATGTTGGGTTGTCTACGGTTGTTAACCGTTGTGCCCTGTCCCTCCAGTGTACAGCTGTTAACTGTTGTGCCCTGTCCCTCCAGTGTACAGCTGTTAACTGTTGTGCCCTGTCCCTCCAGTGTACAGCTGTTAACAGTTGTGCCCTGTCCCTCCAGTGTACAGCTGTTAACAGTTGCACCCTGTCCCTCCAGTGTACAGCTGTTAACTGTTGCGCCCTGTCCCTCCAGTGTACAGCTGTTAACTGTTGTGCCCTGTCCCTCCAGTGTACAACTGTTAACAGTTGCGCCCTGTCCCTCCAGTGTACAGCTGTTAACAGTTGCGCCCTGTTCCTCCAGTGTACAGCTGTTAACTGTTGTGCCCTGTCCCTCCAGTGTACAGCTGTTAACAGTTGCGCCCTGTCCCTCCAGTGTACAGCTGTTAACTGTCGCGCACCGTCCCTCCAGTGTACAGCTGTTAACTGTCGCGCACCGTCCCTGCAGTGTACAGCTGTTAACTGTCGCGCACCGTCCCTGCAGTATCCCGGGAGCAGCTGCTGCAGACAGAGGACTATGATCTCAACGTGGTGCGCCTCTGCTTCCAAGTCATTCTGCAGGACCAGGCGGGACAGTTCACGCGAAGGCTTACCCCCATCGTCTCCAACCCCATCTATGACAACCGTGAGTAGCTACCACCAGCCCAGAAACCAAAATAAGCGGGGGGAAAAAAATCCGAAAGCACATATGCTCTGTCCTCAACAAAGAAAAGTCGCACAGTAGAAACTATGTAGGAATGCAGGCCCTGCCTAAGTAGAGTCGGTGGGACTTGGGCTGCCCTGTGCAAGGTATGAGCTAACGGTCAGAGCTGTGAATGCTAGGCTTCCAGCTGGGGTTGACTGCTACAACAACAACAAACAAATTTATTTTTGTATAGCGCATTATCACAATATTACATCGTCTCAAAGCGCTTTACAGCATCCCCACAAAAAGCCCCAAGTGAGTAAGCCATAGGCGACAGTGGCAAGGAAAAACTCCCGAGAAGTAAGAAACCTTGGGAGGGACCAGACTCAAAGGGGGAGCCCATCCTCCAGGGGCCGGCAGGGAGAGTCAAATACAAGACAATTTGAGACACAAACGGGGAGCAGGAGGGAGATGACAAGCCGGTGCCAACGCTCCCTCCAATCGCCAGGCAACCAGAAGGCAGGGAGCGGGTCATACAAGGAAGATGACACAGGCACAACGGCTCCACGCACACTCTGATTGGCTGCTCCACGCACACTCTGATTGGCTGCTCCATGCACACTCTGATTGGCTGCTCCACGCACACTCTGACAGCTGCCCACCAAGCTGCATTCAGTCACCACACTCGTTCCGCCTCTCGCTCATAGCAAAAAAGGAAGTTGCACTAGTTCCTTTTTTTTTTTTTAAATCTCTCAACAGTAAACATGCATTATCACTTCCTCTAATAACAATCTGCTCTCTAATTGAGCTCCTGCATCCACAGCACTGTTTAACACTTGAACACAGTGTGTTCTTTGTAATTTTGTAATTGCCTTGTGTTAGCTAGATTTACTTAAACTACTGCAATCTGTCTAGTTGGGAGTGTTAAGTAGTCAGCATTTGGGATAATGTTATCTATACACTTCAATGAAAGTATCGTATGATAACAAAGCACCATACATCAAATATTTCTTTCGACTGCCCTGATAAGTACACCATGAAGTTGCATAATTTGTATAGAGCAACTCCTTTCTACGTGACATGATAGACCTATTAAGTAACACACAAAACAGGAAATCATGAACTTAACTCAGATCAATGCGGTAATGCCGTTTGTATGCTGCCTCCCAACGTGACCTTTGATCTCTGTTCACGGCCAATCAGGGGCCCCCAACACGGCAGAGCTGCGAATCTGTCGCGTCAACAAGAACAGCGGCAGTGTATTGGGCGGGGAGGAGATCTTCTTGCTCTGCGATAAGGTGCAGAAAGGTAAGGTCATGGCTGCTCCCTGCGAATTTTTTAAAAAACAAAGACAGGTGGCTGTATAGTGGAGGAGGAACTGGGATTACTTCCCCAAATTCTACTTTGCCCTTTACATAAGCATATATTTTTATGAGATATTAACCACACCGAATGAAAGAATCTGCAATTATGACAATAATAATTTTCTGATTTATTTCTGTCATTCATTCATTCATTCATTAATCTGTTCACAAAAGACACGTAATTCTGTTCCTCATATCCTTCCATTTTCCACCATGTGTCCCCTTGCTGCTCGTCACCACAGATGACATCGAGGTCCGCTTCTTCATGCAGAGCTGGGAGGCCAAAGGCTCCTTCTCCCAGGCTGACGTGCACCGGCAGGTGGCGATCGTCTTCAAAACCCCCCCATATTTTGACTCCTCCATCACATCCCCCGTCACCGTGCACATGCAACTCCGCCGGCCCACGGACCAGGAGGTCAGTGAGCCTATGGAGTTCCGCTACCTGCCCGATGACAAAGGTGAGCTGTGGGCAGGGCCTGTCTGGGAGAGTCTGATTCGATAGATTCTTGATTGACGTGTCAATTACCAATAAAATATATGGAAAAATATAGTTGATTGAAGGGCCTTAAATCCTGAGATAACAGCACCTGTGATCACCGTGAATGGAGACTCACTGTCTGTCTGTGGATGCGTGTGCTTTCATCGCAGACCCCTATGGCTGCCAGGAGAAGAAGAGGAGAAGGGAAGACCTGATGAAGTCCTTTCCCAGCCTCCCTGGTAAGGCATGGTATCCGTGCCACAGGCGAGACAGCATGTGTCGCTCAGATGGGGGCGCTGCTCTGAGACAAACTTGTCTGTCTTTTAATTCCCAAGCAGTTATGAATACGGCAAACAGACCCAAGATGTCCGGACGGATTGTCCATGCTGTCAAAAAAGGTAGGAAACCCGATGCTATTGTCTGTACACAATCTGTTCCGTTCACAATATCCTCGCTGTCTCATGAAAAACACTTATCTCCAAAAAAACATTATTTCAGGAACTACTTTACAAAATAAATGTAAAACATCATTAAGAGCCGCCCTTAGCACCACATATAGAAACCTATCTGGCAGCCACCAGTGAATGGATGAATGATTTAAATGGACTTAAATGGACTTTAAGTGGATTAATGTCAGCGAGGCAAAAATATCAGTATCACCAAGATGCAAACTTATCTAGCTTTAAATTCACAATTTACAATGATGTCTGTTAGCTAGCTATCTAGCTATTAATGTTAAGTCGTTCAAATTAGCGATATAAAGTGATCCATAGAAAGCGATCATCGTGAATGCAAATACTAGTTAAATAAATGATTTTATAAGGCATCTTTTCATTGGTCAATTAGATGTCAAACGCTATTGGTAGACAGAGGAGAATGGGCATATTCCATCTGCAGTAAACAGAGGACGTATTTGGTTTTCATTGGATGTTATATGTATCTGTCGAGTAGCTTGACGTAACATTCATTCACTGCCCGGTTTGTGTCCCCCAGAGCCACACAACACGTATATGAAGCCAGCGTTGTCTAGCCGCATGCTTCCGACCCCATCTGGAATGTACGACGGCTCCATATATCAGCCTAGCCAGCACCCCCCAATGATGCCCTCGCAGGCTTCCCTCCAGCGTACAATGCCCATGAGCAGCCCGTGGTCCCATGGCAACACTGCACTCTCCCTGGACACCATCCGCATCCAGTCGAGTCGCGACAGCACCGTCAGCAGCCTGCAGCCCAGCATGGGGGACGGCGGTGCAGCCGGCCTGCCGCGGCTGACGGAGGGGGACCTGCAGTGCCTGATGACGGAGTCCCAGATGTCCGAGGCCCAGACCTGGCGGCCGCCTCCCCAGCAGCACCATCACCAGCAGCAGCAGGCCACGCGCGGGACGCACAGGAAGGAGGCCACCACAGAGGCGTCAAACATGCAGTCCGCCTGGCCCAGTTACAGCATCCCGCCTGGTGCCACCGGCTCGATGAATGGAGACGGCTGTCTGCCACTGACCGTGCCCTTCAACTACATGGAAGTCATGGAGAGTGAGGACATCCTGCAGAGCTTCACTGACCAGCCGGGGTTCCAGCTCAAGCAGGAAACCGGCACCATGGGACAGGAAGTGCCCACCAATATGCCCTCCTCCAGCTGCACCTACACCGCATTGATACCTCCCCACCAGTTGAACAACGGGAGTTCCATGGAAGCCCTAAGGCAGGCTATGGGAGAGGCCTCCAGCAGTCCTGGCTCCAACTTACAGAACAACTTTGCAGTCAACGGCATCAGTGGCGAAGACACCCTAAGCTGGCCCCAGTTCTATGCTGAGTGAAGACAAGACTTCCACCACCCTCTGGGATGTAAACCCACAACCAGCCAAGACGACTTGCCACCTCGCAGATGGCTGGTGCGCGACCTGCATGATCTGAATGGGCTTCTTTGGCAGCTTTTGCCAGCAGCACCAGGATTTGAATGTGTCGTGCTCTTGGTGGAGACCACTAGCCGAAGGTGGGCACCCCACTGGGGGACGAGAGATCGAAGCAGTGCGCCTTTCAGAGTTTCTCGAAAGCGAAGTTTCAAAGTGAAGTATATTCCTCCATCTTCGATTTCTGAAGAGGAAGTGGGAGGGAAGCTATATTCCTGTACAATGGCTATGCCATTTTTAAACCCTTCACTACCCAGAATTCTCAGTGTCCCATGGAATTAATCATTCTCCAGGGTTGGGTTGTGTAAAAGGGATTCACAAACAGCTTTTTTTGTTTCAAAGTACAATGGTGTGCATCAAAACGATGTGTTACTTTGCTCTTTAAATCAACTGGTCCTTTTTTTTGACTTACGACACGTGTGTTAATTAAAATATCAGTGTATATGCTTTTTAATAGGTGCTTATTTGATTTATTTTTATATATACGTTTTATATGTATACATTTATATGTATTGTGTTACCTGACAAAGTTTGTATTAAGTTTGCAATATTTAATTTGCAACTACCAGACCATTTTTATGGCCAAAAATATTTCTTAATTTTGTGTTGTTGTTTTACCTTTACGTGTTGTTATAGGCTGCGCATAATTAAACGGAACTAAGTAATAGCGCGGGACTGTTATTCTGACGGTCGCTATTATTGAGGTACGTTAGACGGAAGCACGTTTTTCCCCAAGTGCAATTCGGTTGCTAATGGGTCCTGCTTTGTGTGCTTGTCATCTAAAGACAAAGGAGTAGAGGGTTAAAATAAAAGTTAAATCCCTTTCGTAAGTAGCCAACGAGGTATGTGTATTTTGTTAACTTTAGTATGGTTTTGTTTAAGTTGTATTTTGCCGCGTAAATGCTAACTATGAGGTTCGCGTTAGCCCAGCGAATTCATATACACTGTATGTTTCGTGATTTTCAGTAAATGCTAATGTAAATAAGATGTACAAGCAAGCAGTTATATTTACTGTTATTTTGTGTTTATATTTCATTTGAACTTCAGTATTTTGTTGGCTAACGTCGCGAGCAAATTCGCATGTATGTGTGTTTCTTTTAAATGAATGTAATGAGCGGACCAAAGGCTCAAGGTTAATTTCGATTGATTTGTATAGCTTTGTATAGCCTAAACGGCAAATGTTAGGTTTCAAGTTTAAACAAGGAACAAAACAAATGTATAGTTTTATGTTTTATTTATCTGTATTTAGTTCTCACGTATGCAATTGATGGTGATGCTGATCAAATGGATCCTGCTTCAAAATAAACCATCAATCAGTTAAAAAAAAAATACTCGTGCTCGTGTCTTACTGGAGGGAGCTACAGTGAGAACTCGACTGCTCGTCGCGAGTGGAAGATAAAGAAGACCGCAGCCAGGGGTAACTCAGCTGCAAACTGCGATCTACAGGTTTTACTTGGCGCTGTCATCTGCTGATTTTTTTTTGTGCCATGCTGGTATTATGTACTTTTCTGTGTCCAATTTGTTGCTGGTGTGGTATAGGTATTACCAAGAAATGCAGAGTAAGCACAACTATAAGCAAGTTTCATTATAGTAGCAGTAGTCTACCTAAGTGATTACTCTTTACGGGTGTTTTTTGAGTTTTGCTTTAAGAGTTAATGTGTTTCATTTAAGTTTGTACTGTAGGTTACTTATTAATCAAATTTATTAAGTTAAACCACCCCAAAATGTCAGATACGGGTAAGTTTCCTGACAATGACAGAGAACATAGGTCAAGTTTTATAACCACACATCTTAGTAACTGCCAGCAGGATGCTGCAACAAGAAGGGCCATGAACAAAGAAGCCAGTGGATCCGCAAGCTAACTGAAAGGGGTCAAGAGCTGCACAATGAAGGATTGAAAGGTCTTGTACATCACTTAATGGTTATGAAAGGTGGAAGGC
>JAODJW010000062.1:7448958-7470232 GCA_026777045.1 Hyperopisus bebe | reverse complement strand
TGAAAGGGGTCAAGAGCTGCACAATGAAGGATTGAAAGGTCTTGTACATCACTTAATGGTTATGAAAGGTGGAAGGCTCTTTTTAAGCATGCTAGACGACTGATGACTGAACACTGTTCAGTGATCTGCTGCAAGGAGTAGTAGTAAAGGTTAGTAAGGCCTCAGCAGATCTAAATCAGGTTTACGAAGAAATACGTCAAATAGAGATTCCTGACCAAACCATATGCCGCAGAGTAGACACCTGCAAATCAGTTACAAGGGCATTTGTAGAAATTGCACAGAGTCGTCTCAAGGGAGATAGCCAGAGGCACCAGAGAGAGAGCTAGATGGGAAGGAAACTGAATCCGTGTCCCTATCTTTGAGGTCACATGAGACAAGTTTTAGTTGGAAGCATTTAAAGGCTCCCATTCACTCACAAAGTTACTCGAGTCACCTCCACATGCTCAAGTCTTTCATCTATCAAGAGACAAGAGGCTGCTGCTGAAGTAGCCTTTAACAAAGCCACTCTGGAAGTCTTATTAGAACAAGAACGGCAATTAGAAGAGCTTCAAAGGCTTGAAGCGGAACATAAGAATAGCTGAGCGAGAAGCTGAAGCCTTTAAACGCAAAGAAGAAGAACCTAGGCTAAGAGCTGTGCTGGAGGTAGAGAATGCTGCAAGATGAAGGACATTAGAAGACAAGCACAGAGTGTTAAAACGCTTTGAGACACTCAAGAAACTAAATGCTGCTAAGGCAAGAATGCAAGTGTATGAGAAGAGTGAAGACTCAGAAGATGAGATGGAAGAGCTACTTCATGACACCATCTATGAAGGTGAAGGAAAGGTTCAAAATGAGGAACCACACACCTCAACCCCCTCCGCGAGCTGCGTTTAATCTACAGCGAAAATAAGACGGTACCACGACTCATGTGAAGATGTCAGCAGAATCCATTAGTGCAAACCTTCTCCCTATACCAGCACTAGTCACATTCAGTGGTGACCCACTCAGGTTTAATGATAGGAAAGTTATTTTTTCAGACTTTGATAGACAGGAAAACATACCAGAAGAAGAGAAAATTTACTATCTATGCAGGTGGGCCAGCTAATAAGGCAATAGAAAGCTACTTTCTGCTGGGCACGGAGTCAACTTACCATGCCGCATGGACCATTTTAGAAGAAAGATATAGGAACCCATTCCTTATTGCCAAGGCCTTCAGGGTCAAGCTTCACGTATGACCTAAGATAGGTCCCAAGGATAGTTTGGAACTTAGAGTTTGTGGACTTCACAGTTGTGAGGCTGCCATTCCTCAGATTAATGGCCTTGAAGTACTCAATGACTGCATTGAAAACCAAAAGATGCAAAGTGCCCTGTTTGGTTAACATCAAGGTGGAATTGTAAGGTCCTAGCTTCAGTCAGTTTGTACGGTTTCTCACAAGGGAAGCCAAGATTGCTTGCAACCCTGTGACATCCCTTTATGCTTTGAAGCCAAGCAATGGTGAGAAGGTCAAGAGAGCAAGCAATAGAGGCCCTGGAGCAAAGACGCTTGCAACCAGCTCTGAGAGAACTTCTACTACAAGTTGTGCCCTTTGTGAAAGAGCAGGTCACACTCTTCATATGTACTTGAAGTCTGGTCACCGCTCAAAGGACTGTGGGAACAGGAATGTCTGTGACAATAAATAAGTGGTGCACCTGTTGCAGCTTTACTGCCAGGTTGTGCCAATTATGGACTCAAACATCTTGCTGCTGAAGGAAAGGGATGCTTCAGTGACGATGAAGCGATGGTAAACTAAAAGGCAAATGTTAGGTGGCAAGTTTAAACAAAGAACAAAACAGATGTATGGTTTTGTGTCTTATTTATCACTATTTAGTTCTCAAGTCTGTCATTGATAGTGATGATGATGAAGGTGATCCTGCTTCAGAATAAACCATCAATCAGTTAAAACCAAAGAACTCTTGTGCTTCTGTCTTACAGGGATCTAGAGTGCGATGCTTATATGGCCCTTAGGCTAACATTTTGGGTACATAGGATAACAAAGCTCTGAAAGTTAGCCAGATGATGCTAATCTCTGAAATATCACTCCATCTTTTAAATGTTAGTTTTTGCCTAATGAATTTAACTTAAAAGGTAATGAAATAGTAACAAAAACAACATACTAAATAAGCACTACCCATCCAACCATCTTCCATAGCCATTTATTGATGGATGGCTTTAATTGGAAAGGTAAATTTAATTTAGGATGAGTTTTATGGATTTACACTGATTTTCTCATAAGAATTGACATGCAATTAGTAAGAATTGATTTGACACTTTAAAAAGTCACTGACCTCAGTCAACACTTCAGGAAATAAACTTGCATACACCCAGGCTCGTCCCGGGGGGGGGGCATCCACGGCAGGGCACATACGCCCACAAACACAAAACCTCACTTGCTATGGACAACTTACTGGAGAGATTAAACAAGTAACAGGTGTGGCTCGTTAGAGCTACACAATGGAGAGAACGAGGAGAAAAGGAATGCAGGATGTGACACCAGTCTTGTGCACGTAAATAGTACCCGTCAGCCAGAGTCCTGCACGGTCCGCTTTTGAAGACCCGCACCCGCCCGGGCCTGTACCCGCGATAAATTACACACAATTATTTTTTCTATGCACCTCTCAACGTGACAAGCACTAGGCCTTTTGAATTGAAACGAAAAAGTCGGTTAAACACAAAATCAAATCAGATAGATCTAAGCGATCCATACTATGACGAGCTTGAGAGAGAGAACATGACGACACGCTTCAGCAAGGATTCAGACGTGTATGTGAATGTTTGTCAAGGCAGTTATCTAATGGTGTGTTTGTTTTTCTCTCGGAACTTGGAAATTCCGAGTTGAGTGACATCAATCTCCCGTTTGAGCTACCACATCTAGGAACAAACATGGCTGTTGAAATTACATCACGGGGGCAACTCGGACAACAAAATCTTGTCCGACATCAACGTCATAAAAGAGGCATGTTTCCGATGGGAAGTGACATTTTTCGTGACGTTTCGTGATGTTTTCATCCGAGTTCCGACTTGGAGAGAAGTAATCAAAAGCACCATAAGGTACCCCCGACATACTGAACACGCTGTGATGATGACAATTTGTACATGATAGTCTAATACATAGATATTTTCGCTTATATGTTATTTTTGCAGGCTACAATACTGTTTTGATTGACCTGCTACCCGCCCATGTGTAATGAATTACCCGCCCGTAAAATTCCAGAACATTAAAATCTGCCCGTTTCAGCAACTATCTGCGGGTACCCGTCGGGTACCCATGGGTACCTGACCTGGTGCAGGACTCTGCCGTCAGCTAATGCTCTCATTCTTGTCCTCCAGCAAGTGATTGCTGAGAATCATCTTGCTGAGAAAATTTCTGCTGCTCATGTCAAATGCCATGTGACTCCAGGCACGGATGTCCTCTCTTTATCTCTTCAGAAGCCTTTGCCACAGCCAAACCATCTAGGATTGAATACAGAGATAAACGAATGAAATGAGTGCAAATCAAAAGAATGAAGAGAAAGTAAAGAAAAAAACGGGGTGACACGTAGAAGGATGTGGCCTCACAAGCTCACGTCAAAGCTGGCCGGCATGGCCCTGATTTGCTGGAACTTGTAAATATTTTTTTCTAAGATGCAACCATGCTGGAGAATTTGTCGTCATAGAAGCATATCAGTCACAATGAAGTGAGTCTTCAGGGTTCGGTCCCCGCCAGATCGGTCCGGTTTGTGAAGCGCTGATACCTGCTGCAATTTGCCTATCTTTTCAGTCACATCTACAGTATCACGTCAGATTTAAGTGGTAGACTTTTCTGCACCTGGAATCAGGGATTGTACTACGCCAGTACCAAGGTAGTTCTGTTTTTTTCTGAAGGCTGGACATGAGTTGTTTGTTTCCTATATGGGGCAGAACCAACTGAGTTGAAACCCTTGAATTTGCAGTTTCTGAGGATTTTCCTATAACTACAATTTGAATTGTGGAAACAGTTTCCTTAGCACTTTGATAAACTGAATGAGTAACTCATTTGTGGGCAACTCAATGAGATCTCATTGTAACTTAATTTTTCTCCAGCCCTGATGTCTGTCTTTGTTGTACAAGCTCCCTCTGGGTTCTCCAGTTTCCTCCAGTATGAAGGTGTACATTTGGGTGCAGATCTCTATTAGTGTATATGTGCTTGCAGTGGTGGACCCTGGCAAAGCCAAGCTGGGCAAAGCACCCAGGGCGACACCTTCTGGGGGGCGCTGACTTGGCAAACTGCAGGGGCCAGACCTCCCCCTCTATCCTCGCCCCACGACTTTAACCATTGTCACTTGCCCTCTCAGTCAACAGCTGGGGGCTGAATGCGTGCCCGTTGATGAAATGACAGGAATGCTGCTGGAGAAATCACACTCTTAAACACAAAGACGTCGTTCTCCCCACACCTTACCCCCAACCAATGACCCTAACCCTCCCTCATGTCTGTGATTCACTTGTTCCATTGAAGTGGTTTGCGTAGCAGTGACTCAGCAGGTTTGGTATCAGCGTCTGTGATCAGAAGGTTCTTGGTTTGAATCTTGTGACTGGTGGAATAATCACATAATCATTTGGACCTTGAAAAAGGGCCTTAACCCCTCTTGAAGCTCTAGGGGAGCTTGATTTACGGCTGACCCGGTGCTCTGTCCCCAAGCTTTGTTCACACCTACACTACATGGACAAAAGTATTAGGTTCCACCACTTATTCATTGAATTCAAGTGTTTCATTCAGACCCATTGCCACAGGTGTATAAAATCAAGCATCTAGAGATGCAGTCAGGTTTACAAACATGAAGAGCTCAGTGAATTCAAGCGCGGTACTGTCAATAAGTCAACTCAGTGAAATTTCTTCGTTGCTAGATATTCCACGGTCAACTGTAAGAGTATTATTGCAAAGTGGAAGCATTTAGGAGCAACAGAAATCAACAAAGTGGCAGACCACGTAAAGTAACACAGGGGTCAAGTCGCTAATGCTCTTTTGACACAATAACTGCAGAGTTCCAAACTTCCTCTGGCATGAACCCAAGCTTCATGGAAAGGGCTTCCATGGCCAAGCAGCTGCATGCAAGCCTCACATCACCAAGCGCAATGTCAAGTGTCGGATGGAGTGGTGTAAAGCACACTGTCACTGGACTCTGAAGCAGTGGAAATGTATTCTGTGAAATGATGAATCACACTCTGTCAGACAGTCTAATGGATGAATCTGGGTTTGGCGGATGGCAGGAGAACATTATCTGTTTGACTGCATTATGCCAACTGTAGGGTTTAGTGAAAGAAGATTAATGGCATGGGGTTGTTTTTCAACGGTTGGGCTTGGCCCCTTAATTCCAGTGAAGGAAACTCTTAATGCTTCAGCATACCAAGACATTTTGGAAAATTCTGTTTCCAACTTTGTGGGAACAATTTGGGGAAGGCTCTTTCCAGTTCCAGCATGACTGTGCCCCAGTGCACAGAACAAAGTCCATAAAGACATGGTTGGGTGAGTTTGGTGTAGAAGAACTTGACTGGCCCACACTGAGCCCTGACTTCAATACCTTTGGGATGGACTTGAATGGAGATTGCAAGCCAGACCTTCATGTCCAACATCAGTGCCTGACCTCACAAGTGTTCTCGATGAAAGGGTGAAAATTCCCACAGACACACTCTAAAATTTTGTGGAAAGCCTTCCTAGAAGAGTGGCGGCTGTTATAGCTGCAAAGGGGAGACCAACTCCAGATTGATGCCTATGGATTTAGAATAGGATGTGATAAAGGTTCCTGTAGGTGCAATGCTAGGAGTCCCAATCCTTTTCTGTATATAGAGTTTTTATATTCAGCTCAGGAAACAAATTAAAAGACCACAGCAACATTTTCAGTTTCACTCATTTCTTTATGCTTATGTGCCTGGCTCTCCCCTGCTTCTCATTAATGAAGGGCTTCTTGTTTTATAGGACTTCAGTCCTGCTTCTCAGAGCCTGATATGAACTGTCCTAGCAGTGCACCTCACCACTTAATGTTTCCCATTCTTTTTGAAGGTCACTTGATGTCATCCTCCGATTTATGAGGCACTGCTGGATAATTTGACGGTCATCTTTGGCATTAGAAAGTTGCTTCTGTCCACTACCTGACTGGTTGTTGGTCATCATCAGTGTCTCCTGATTCACTTTGTTCTTGTGTATTGCTGACTTAGAAACTTTGAGCCTGGAAGCAGCCTGCTTCGCAGTGTAGCCTTCTGCTAGCAGAACCAGGATTTAAAAAAGCAGATTGAAAAAAAAATATGGAGTGGTCTCAATTTGTTTCCACAGCCATATATGTCTGTGTATGTCTCTAAGGAGAGCAAGATTACATATGTGAAAAGTAAGGAGTTCCTAACCACCCAGGGGCATATCTATAATCTAACAACATGTCATATTCAGCCCTCCATCTAATCTTAAATATTCAAGGGCTGGGTCCCCTGAATCTACCAAGGTACCCCTTCCCCTCCAATGCACCTATATGCACCACTGTGAATGAATAGTGAACCTTGTCAGTTTGGGTATATTGCACTTAAGACTTTGCTCTTATGAGATTCTCTCTTGGGTGATAAAGGTTTACATTCCATTTCTTAAGTAAGGTTCTAGCAGTGTCTGTATAGCTTTACCTCCCAGATGTATGATATCATGAGTAGAGGGGCAACTCATCTTCATGCGAAATACCAGAGCTATTCAAATCAAGGTCCGAGCACTGCTGATTTTCCAGCCTTCCTTCACCTGTGACCCAGGAATGAAGCCTCTGGCCAATCAGAATGAGTAATCATTAAACAGGCTACCTGGGAAAATTCAATACAAGGCCTGGATTTGGAATCGAGATCCAGATTTGAAGAGCCCTGCCTTACACCTTACTTTGCCTAATATTTAACTCGCTTGACTCTTGTCAGGTCACATGCAGAAAAGCATCATAAAAATCTAGCTTGCTCTTATCAAAGAGCTAATCCCATGGTACTCATCAGCCACAGCCAAGCTGAACAGATCTAACTTCCATGTGTCTTTCATGTGATTAGAATTTCTCCATTTTATGCTGCCACCAGTACAGGTTTCACTTTATTGAAGACACTAGAGATTTCGTGTGCTTAACCAGTTCTATATTTTCCAGAGTTCTTTCTTTTGCATATCTCTTTATAAGTCACACTTCAATTTCTGAGTATCATAAACATGGAAAAAAAATGCACGCTGTTTCCCCATTGCATTCTTTCATATGTACAGCAGAGCTCTGTATTTCACTATTCAGAGGTCCGGAATGGGCAGCAGTGATTAAGGTCAGCGCAGTGAAAGTGTCACATTGTTTCCCTGCATGAGGTACTGAGCAGCTCCCGATGCGCCGAAGCATTCCCTTACATGCACTTGTAGCTGCATGCGCTAACAGCACCTTGGAGTGTCGTGGCTGCAGTACTGCCATTTGTCGGCCAAAAAAAACAAAAGTGGTTTATGGTTTCTATTAGCAAGGTTGGTTTTAATGACAAGTCCCCTAATGTTGGGTGTTGGTTGTTCGCTTTTGATGATTTTTGCCTTATTTTAGCTAAATGGAAATTGGTTTCTGCTTTCTCCTACACCCAGGAGCACACCCATACTCCCTTACAGCCATTCCCAAGACCCAAGGTCCATCTCCATTGGGCTGAAGCCAAATGATGTTAATTCTGCCCATATGAAGTCCACATTTGATTGTACCTCTGTTCATCATCCCAGGCTCAACAAGTCTTTTAGCTCATCAGACACTGACTTCTTGATACTCTTAGCATGCAATACAAACTGTGCACTTAGAGGCTATTCTCATTCCATTATTAATTAATGCCTTTAAATTGACTTCGTTTTGCTTGCATATGTAAGTCCCAGCATCCTTCTTGTCGTAGTTCACTCTGGTCAGCCAAGACAACATGTAGGTCTATGCAAACTTACTTCGCAATCATGCAGGGTTTACAAATTAAGGGGAAACTAGACTGGGTTCATTTTGAAACGGCAACACACAATCGAGGTTCACCAGACCATGAAGTTTTGTCTCTTTAATAAACAGCTCGGAGTTCAGATGCATCTGGTTTCCCTTCCTGAAAGAGCGTGTGATTGTTCAGTAGCACAGTTGCATACCTCACTTCCTTTTTAAGAAACTGAAAAGCAAAAAAAAAAAAAAAGAGGAAGAGAGTAGCTGGCGCACAAGCGTACTAAGAAGGCGAAGGACGGTGTATAAAAAGATCGTCCATCCTCTTCCGACGAGACCATCTTCTCTTTCTAACCTTTAACTTGGGTGAGATGGCTGAGGAGCATGGTGCAGGACGGCTCTGGACAAAGCTCGACTTTCTCATTTGTTCCACTTGAGCACTTCGTGAACATGGGGATAGGAGGTTGTAGGTGGGGTGATGGACATAAGGCACTCGGGTATATAAATGGGTTAGGGTGGGCGGTTAAAAAAAAAAAAAAGGTCACAGTGCGAGTGGTGCCTGGACCGCGGCCACCCATGTGCTAACGTCACACACCTATAAACCTCCGTACATGTGAGGAGGAGGTAGGTCGCTCATGTGGAACTACAAGTTCTTCCTCATTGCCACAGCCACTGATTAAGTTCTCTCCCTATAGCCAGACAGCAATCCCATGCTTCACTTCTGCTTTTCGTCGCCTGAGACAAAGGGGAACTTAAACAATGGCAGTTTCTTTTTTTTTCAAAAAAAAAAAAATAAATGCTTGCCTGGGTGGTACAGATCATCTGATATATATATATATATATATATATGAGTTATATATTTATTTATTTTTTCCCTTTAAAACAGCAAGCCATTTCACACAAACACTTCATCCGAATGAAAATCAGAAGCTACAAGCACAGTATAAGATGCGCAAATAAGAAACCATGGAAACACTGGTGCTTTATTTGCCTTCTTGATTGCTTATGTTACAGTTATAAAAGCAGTCATTAACCAACAGTTCCGTAAAACTGCTAATCTGAAAACACACATTATATTTCTATACCTATTCGGAGTAGTTGACATAATAATAGAGCTCAGGTACCATTTAATGGTTAGGGAAGCGTACTTGTAATTGAAAGATTTTAGGTTCGAATCCCCGACCAGCAAAACACCACTGAGGTACCCTGAGCAAAGTACTGCTCCCCAGGCGCTGAATTAGCTGCCCCCTACTATGTCACTACGTCACATATGGGTTAAATGCAGAGGCCACATTTCGTTGTGTTGTGTGAACACTGATCACTAAATTCTAAAAATTAGTTTGAAGGGGACCCCTTCTGGCCAAGGATAAAATTACGCTGAGTAATTTTGTATCGGTATCTGCCATGTAAGATCTCAGTGTAACAAATGAAATAGATTAAGGAAAAGGCTGGCAAATCGTGTTTTTATTTGCTGTTCAACAGATATAACGCATATAAAGTTCAATGTATAAACAAAAGCAATGTAAATTTAGTTCATCTCATAAAAATTTATATGAAAAAATAATTAAAGAAAATACGACCCGAGGGACGTCATCTGAACAATAACGACGGGTAAAATAATGTTCTTATGGCAGTATATCCAGATATTGTCACCAATATCATTTACCTGGCATTTTTCAATTACTAGGTATAAGTAGCAGATTTGCGAAATATGGATTTATTTCAATTTGAACAATTTAACCATTAAACACTTACAGTTAATAAATACAAACTAGAGCATAAATAATGAATATTAATTATCAAAAACTTCCAAATGAATAGAGCGACTGTTGTGGGATTCAGTAAAATTATAAAGAACATACAATGAATAGAGGAAAAGGAGAATATAGCTTGCACGGCAAAACTAGAATGATTCTATAAGGCTAACTAAATGAAACGAGAACTGACTGAGGCGCCAGCAGGACAAGGTGATCTAATCGAGACAGATAGAGGGAGCAGACAGTAAACGTAAGCGGCCCTTACTTATCCTTAGCCTTCCCGAAGGACAACTACTGAACTGACGAACTAGGGCAAATATCAAACATGTGGTTGTCACGTAGACGGAAGGTACCGAGAGAGGGGGGAGATGCCCAAAAGGGCTATAAGAGCGATAGAGCTGAAACATATAGTTGAGCTCCCTCCAGTACATGCTGAATGTATGTCAGATGATGGCTCCCGATTGCAATCGATCAGAGAATAAACTTGGACCTGCAAATTCTCCCCGTCTCTGCTGTGATTCTCTTCTCATCAACGGACCCGGTGGAGACGGTGAACTCCAACACGACTGAAACAAACAAAACGGTGGGTTGCGCGTTATACTGTGCCGATTTTGATTGCTCTAGTCTGGCCACATAAGGCAGTCTCGCGCTGCTCCTTTACCCAGGCCACTTCCGGAAGATCTGTTGGTGTTTTGGGTTTCAAGGATGGCGTCGCAGCCTCCCCAGAAACCGTGGGAAAGACGCATTCCGGGAACCATCCCAGCTCCCGCCAACTATCGGTATTTTTAATGACATACACCTTTTCTTCATCTGCGCGTAGCTGACAGCTATGTAGCGAGTTAGCAGGCTAGCAGCATATGTTGCCTGGGGTGATTTAGGCCTGTTCTAACAACGTGCGCCTAACTTTTATATATATATACTTAAACAAGGGCTATAGTGTAGTTTGAGCACTCATACTTTTGTCGACTGGCCTCTCCGGTTAATTTTGAAAGTTAATTTGTCTTAATAAACCTTCAGTAACAATTTCGGGACACCGCGGACAACGCGAACAAAAAGCCTTTTATCGTCATTGACATGCTATGAAGAATGTCTTAAATTATTTATTCGGTTAAAATAAGACGTAGTTGATCGTCTACCAAGGTAGCACGTATCGGCTAGGCGTATAAGTGTCTAATTTCTAAGTTATCTACTTGCTTTGTACTTTTGAGGTCAAAGGTCCAGCTATGTTTACTAGTCAGACTCCAAACGCTCTACCGTTTTGGTCCGGTGATCTTACCCCAGTTGACATGTATTTCATGCAACGTTAAATGTGTCAACTGAAAAAAAGCAGTGTTATTTAGGAGAGACCTTATATTGGTTGTGGAAAGTTGGTGATTGCATTGTAATGGTAGCCATGTTGCTTGCTTCTGTCTTGGAAACAGATCTACAGAGTTTGGGTCTTCTGGACTGTCGAGACCAGGCCCTCCGGCTTTGACCCGTGTTGCACCACCAGTTCCCCCACGACCAGTCCAGCAATCAGGCATAGGCAGCTTGTCAACATACCGCCCTGCCTACAGCTCCTACTCATCCTCATACAGTCCTTATGGGACCTCTCTCTTCGGAGGCTACAGTCCCTATGGTTATGGGGGGTACGGGCTTGGGGGTGGGTTGGGCTACAACCGCTTCCACATGGAGGATGTCCCCCCAAGTCGCTTCGTTCAGCAGGCAGAGGAGAGCAGCCGCGGAGCCTTCCAGTCCATCGAGAGCATCGTGCACGCCTTCTCGTCTGTCAGCATGATGCTAGATGCCACGTTCTCTGCCGTGTACAACAGCTTCCGTGCCGTTCTGGATGTGGCCAACCACTTGTCACGCCTCAGGGTGCACTTCACAAAAGTGCTTTCGGCGTTTGCCCTCGTCCGCTCCCTGCGTTACCTCTACCGGAGGCTGCAAAGGATGATGGGCCTGCGGCGCAATTCAGAGGTTGAGGATCTGTGGACCGACAGCGCTGGGACGGCAGTTGCCGCTGTGGCAGCAGGAGGTGCAGCGGCAGACGATCCCATACCTGGCTCTGTCAAGTCATGGCCCATCTTCCTCTTTTTCGCTGTCATCCTTGGCGGGCCCTATCTTATCTGGAAGCTTCTGAGGTCTGCTGAAGGAGAGGAGGAGAGAGGTGAGGACCGTTGTGGTGGGGCTGGCAGGAAGAGGTTGTGGGGTAAGGGGGCAGACTGAAATTCATCCAGCTTCTAGCTGGATATCCTGGTTGGTGTCACAGTGGGGGAGGGCTGGAGATTCTCCCAGGCAGCATAGGTCACACACAAACATTCACACCCTTTAGACAATTTAGGGACACCTTTGCTTAAATTAATGTTGCACAGGGAGAGCATGCAGGCTCCAAACACAGAGAGGAGGTATCAGTGCTACCCACTGTGCTGCCAGCAGACCATAATCTCTTTACGTTATCTTGCCCCTCCCCTTCTTGCGGCATAAATACAGACCTCCACTTATGAACAAGATATGTTCCGAACAGCCGTTCGTAACTTGAAATGTTCGTAAGTCCTCATTCAACATCATTTTAAGGGTATATGAAAGTACAAAGAACTAGGATGCTGGGAGTACGCATGCTACGCTGCTGCGCGGCGGGAGTAGCGGCCAGAAGTTGTACAAGGCGGAATTGGCATGCTGGGAAAAAAAATTGATGTTGCGGACAGGAAATGGGGGCCCAATAAACACAATTTGGAGTTACAGTCCTCTTCATTCGTATGTCTGAAAGTTTGTATATTGAAAGTTCGTCAGTAGAGGAGCATCTGTACAAACATCCTAGCAATTGTCAGACAACGTTAAAATTTTGTGAGGAGGAAAACTGACTTTTTGGTCTGTATGCCAGATGTGCAGTTAGCTTCACTAGGAGAGCTCTCTAATTTGCCGGTTTAAATCCTGCTGCAGCCACTAACTGGGCCAACGGAGATGACGACCACGTGGTGGCCAGAGCAGATTTTGACTTTGCTGCAGCTTCTGAGGAGGAGATCTCAATCCAGGCTGGGGATATGCTGAACCTGGCACCAAAGGGTAAGAGATCCTGGTGCTGGGGTTGGGTGTGCTTTGTATATACTGTACGTTCAGAGGTGGGTAGTTCAGGTCCAGAGAGTGAAAGTCCAGACCGAGATCTTGTTTAAACCAACCAGGTGAGTATAAAGAGTCATGGAGTTCTCACCTGATTGGTTGAAATAAAATCTTGGGCTGGATTTTTACTTTCCAGACCTGAACTACCCACTTCTGGTCTCCTTGGATGGTCATTATTTGGTGCCTTTTGTTCAGTTTACAGTTTGAATGTTTTTTTTATCTACTATGAAATTCTTTCTTGCTTGCTTTATTCAGACTGTACATCTGATTTTAATAGCAGTACTAATGAATTTTCATCTGATAAACAAAAATAACTATAAACCATATATATAGTACTGTACACAAGTCTTGGGCAGTCAAAGAAAATGTCAGTCTGACCTACATGTTGGTGTGAAACTATATTATGTCTATCAAAATATGTCAGCTAAGCCATTTCAAAACCTGACCTAAAGTCACCATAGCATTTGCAGGAACCATCCAACGCATTGGTGCCTTTTTTTTGATCCAGCCACTAGCATACCATGTTTGGCTAATCAATACCCCATCAAGCTATGTAAGTAATGAAATAAAGAGAGCTGATGGTGAAATTTAATGAATATGTGGAATGTCTGAGGTGCCCCTGAGGAGAGGTTTGGCAGCTGAAGAGATGTTCATCTAGCCGTCCAACAAGGAAATCAGTGACTTTTGGGAGAACAGGAGAAATTCTTGTTAGTTTTTTTGTTACTCTTAAATAGCACATGCTCCATGTTAAATAGTGTTTTTTTTCTGAGCAAATATACAGCTACTACATAGATAAATGGCTTTAAATATTTCCTTTGACCACCTAAGACTTCTGCACAGTACTGTACATATGTTAAAAATGTAAATAATATGAGCACATCATTCTGCTTCCATCTCTACCTTCACTTCTACAGAACAACAGCCACGCATTCGGGGTTGGCTCCTGGCTAGCCTGGATGGGCAGACCACAGGACTGGTGCCCGCCAACTACGTGAAGATCCTTGGAAGGAGGAGAGGGAGGAGGCAAGCTGAGCAGGGCAGGGCGGAGGAGGAGCAGCGGCGGCAGCAGCAGCAAGCCTTCCAGAACCCTCCACCAGTACCAGCCCAAACAGCAGGATCTATGAATACCCCTGTTACCCTTGGGGACCCTGAGGTGGTGTTTGAGTCTGTGTACAGGGAGATGCCAATTCTATCAGACGAAGGGTCAGTTCAATCAACTTCCACCTCTAACACTTCTGTAGTCACTGTACCTAAGAGGATCGACCCATGACACTTGTGTTTTTGGGGAGGGAGAGTGTTTCGATAGGGCACATAGATGTAAACAGAGGCTGACTACACATATGCTCTGAAGTTTTTCATCCTCTCAGCATCTCATGGTTCTGGTCATCCGCTACCTCGGTGACTGAATTTATACTGCAGTTTCAGTGTTTTTACAAAAACCTGGAATGTACCACTTAGAGCTTGCAAGGGGGTTCTGATCAAAAGCCCAAAATGGTAAAAATGTGCTCATTCACGGGAAACTGATAAAACTGAACAGACTGGGCTTAAGTCAATGGATCATTTCACACCTATCTGTTTGTGTTTTTGGTTAATCTCGTTTTCTTCTGGGTGTTTAATTTAAAGAAAAACAATTTGTCAGCTGAAAATGGTCACATTGTGAGTGAGGAAGCAAGTAAAAAAAATCATTTGTTGAAATGACATGATTTTGTAATAGTCGAGGTCATTGGCATTAAATGAACTTAAAGTATAGAGTCAATCGTTTGAATTAAATTTATATTCATTTAAGTCAAAGAATGTCAGTCGACAGTGTGAACATGTACTTGTTTCTCAAATTTCTTAATTTGGTCTGACATACAAAGCCATAACGCGAGGATTTTAAAGAGACTTTTATTTCGACCAGTCCTTGCATTATGGTTACTAGAAAAGCGGTTAGAGAAGTCGGATGGATTTTAAGTTATCAGGTCAAAGGGTGGTACTGCGTGAAGTATTCTCTGTCGTGTTAGAAGAATGTATCAATTATGTTTTTTAAATGACGTGTATATGGTTCAATATCAAAATATTTAATGTGGGAGACGCAAGTTTGGTCGGTCTGTAAAACGGTCCTTAATTATTTGAATAACATTTTTTCTTCATTAAATTAACTAAACTAATTGGGGTTTGTACAGATAATTCTCTTTCCCATGATCCCAGTTGCTATTATAGTTTTGACATTTAGTTTATGAAACCACTCTTTTAAGTTAAACTGGATTTCCACAACCTTTCGTGGTTTATGCATTAATAATTTGCCGTTTTCACGTGTGTCAGTGATTATGTTCTGTGTCCATACATCACAATGGACCTTAGAAATATCCGTTTTATCAATTGTAAATTCAGAAAGACATTTTTGGGTGAAGCTTATGGCAATAAAATGTTAAAAAAAAAAAAAATCTGCAGTGTGATTAATAACGAAAGTGAGCTTAAACGTACTAATTCTTGAGGTAGGCAAATGTCATTTGTGGATGCTCTCCGAATGTGGGGAAATGTTTCCGTTAACTCGTTGGCCGTTTCATTCCACAGTATACTTATATTTTCCGTTTACAGTAAAGCTGTTTTAGGGGGCGTATCTGACGTGCACCTCGAAAGAGATACATAGGGAATCGTTTTCCGATAGATTGCTTTCACTTGATTTGTGCAACAGAAATTCTGAAAGGGTTTATCGCGAATGTGTATGACGTCACTCCCGGAGGCGTGCAAAAATGGCGCGTGACGGCACCACCAGCACCCCCACCCTTACTTGCAGAGATGTAACTGATGGATGCGCATCCACATTTAAGTCCCCAGTACAACCTTTGCGGCGCTGGCACCCAAGGACATAAATACGTCCTACGTGATCGCACAGTAAAACAACAAAGAAAAATGCGAACACGGTAGCCTGGCACTGAAGCAAAGCTTGTGATGAAATTAGCGATTTACAATGCGAAGAATAGCTATAATAAAATTGTAAAACATGCACCACCCTGGCGGCCATCTGCAATTGGTCTCGGCCGTCACCTAGCAACAGGGACGCCTTATTGCACCTGCTGCACTGCGGCACCGGAAGGGAACTGAATGCCGAGCCGATCCTGCAAGCCGGCTGCCCGCCCACGACACGCTGATTCGGCGACGGTGGCTATATTTCGGTCACTGGAGCTTACCATCGCCCCACGTCCGGTTCTGATTGCACGGCTCGTCAACCGATCAAATAATCCCACTATAAAGTCATCTAAGGGGGTGGGCCATAGCTGGTCCTTCAATTGCTGCAGAGAGCTTTTCTACCAGAAGTGAAAAGTGCTTGTGATGAACGTTTTAACGCTCGCCGGTGAATCCCCCCTACCGGAAAAAGCTGGAAAAATTGTTTGCCAATAAAAATAAGTCTGCACACCAAATGCTCTTCTTTTAGATTCAGTGCTCAGTAGCACTGAAATGTTTTACGCGTTTAATTTTGTCGCAACATGATGCTTAATTTCATGAAACATTTCACAGAAGAGGAACTTCCTGAATGAAGACAAATATCGGTTACGTTTGAAAAGTATGTGTATGGTAATCCTTATCGCTCATGCTTTGTTTAGTTAGTAAATCCATAGCAATGCTAATTAAGATGTCTGGTCCATAATTTCTTTAGTACAACATTTCGTTTTTCTAGAACCTAATGCTGAACTGTGCTGCGGCAATGGCCCTTTTAGCCGAGGAACATTGCTTTGTGGTTGTACCTTTTGTTTTATGGGATGCGTTTTCAAAACGAATAAGGGTGGACTTGGGAAAACTAGTTTTCCCTAGCTAGTTTTAATCCTAATAGATACGTTCTGGATGTCTTATATTTGTCTTATATGTCGCACCTACGCATATATCAAATTAGATAATGGCACGTTGTATTTATTTATAATGTAGAACCGCTTAAGCATGCCTGCCTAAGGTCAGATCAGGTAATCATCGGTAATCGTGGTTTGGTAGTTATACAATTCTCTCCGTTACAAAAAGCTGTGTTGACTTTTCTCGACTGGGCGGGTATTTGAGAGAGGATTGCTAACATCTTACAGCATAATCGTTAACTATATGTCTTATGTGGTCAAACAGAACTCAACCAAACAAATTGTAAACCACTGCAAAGAAATGTGACTATTCCGCTTGGGTATGCATACTGCAATACAAAATGACATCATTGCAGGTAATTAATGGGAGAGCAACCATGGGCGTGTTGCATATGGAAAGAATTTATCACCTACTGTATGCAACTCATCCCCAGGACCCCCGCCCCCAGTCGACGACAAAGTGAAATTGGCTTGTTAATGCAGCGCCACCTCAGGAGATGGCGCCCTAGGCGGCTGCCTACGTCGCCTAATAGATTGACAGGCACTAAATAAACGTTCCTGAAATTATTCTGAAGATCGTTTTGAAAAGGACTGATGATTAATAAAGAGAGCTACCCTGAAGCCATGTCAGACACAGCTAACGATATGCCCTCGTAGCTGTGAAACGCGTTGATGTTTTCTTTTAGTCTCTGCCTTTTGTGTAGACGTTTTGTCTTACTGTTAATGTTAATCTGTGATATTTACTGTCTTCCCTTAGACATGAGTCGTTTTTGCTCTGTTAACAACAATTTCCCCTATGATAACCATATCCTCGTCTTGGACATGGTCCTGAGTTCTCTCTGGAGCGTCCCACAGCCGATTGACTGGGAGAATGTTGCTCGACTTGTACCTGGATTTACGCCCAAAGAGGTAAACATCCCCACATACCACCTTCCCATTGCTGTGAATTATGTGCAACGCGTTTAAGCCCCTGTCTTGTCCTCATCCTAGTCAGACACTGCAATAACCTGCTGGACTGGATGCTGTCCAAAAGAAACAGTTTTATTTTTCTGCTGGGCATTTAACATTATGCGGCCACAGATTGGCTTTTGTTCTGTTTTTTTTTTTATATTTCATTTTTTAAACGGTCAATAGTGTGCAAGGCGATTTGAGGAACTGAAGAACTCCGGAAGCTTCTATCATGTGGACAACCAATGCAACCCACTAACAGTAGGGGGCGGCATGTCCTCCGACACACTGTCCCCCAGCATCAAGTCTGCTCTCTTGGAACCAGACGTGGAAGGGGGGGAGATGCTGGTCAGCCCAAGCAACATCTCAGTGACCGGTGAGGGCAGTGACTTTAGCACTGGGTATTGTTAGCACTGTGCTTGTTTTTCAGATTCCATTCGTCTTTGTCATTTCAAGGACAGATAGAGATGGATGGATGGATGATAGAGAGACTGATTGATGGATGGATGGATGGATGGATGGATGGGTGATAGAAAGACAGGCAGAGAGACGGATGGATGGATGATAGAAAGACGGGCAGAGAGACGGATGGATGGATGATAGAAAGACAGGCAGAGAGACGGATGGATGGATGATAGAAAGACAGGCAGAGAGACAGATGGATGGATGATAGAAAGACAGGCAGAGAGACATGGATGGATGGATAGATAGCTTTTGTCCTAGATAGAACTTATGGCTATTACACAGACACTGCGGTGTTTTCCAGTGCTTTGTTAGTTTCTCACACACGGATGTCAGCTCAGATGCTCCAGTACTGCCTTTAAAGTCCTGGATTCCTTCCTCAAAACTATCTTCTAACTTTTCTGCACATCTACAGGTTTGTCTGTGATCCCTTCAGGGAGATGTTCAGGGGCTGACAGCGACTGCGGCATCTCACCCGAGGAAGAGAAGGTCGATGGGGATAAGGGGTAGGCCATGCACCATCCTGAAATGGCATGTAATCTAGCATGGCATGTAACTTCAGGGAGCTCTTCCCAAATGTTTATTGATTTATTACCTCCTTGAACATTGTGTCATGCTCTTGGAGTAATGATAGGATGTATCTGTATAGCTCATACTACTCACAGTCCTTTTTCCTGTGGTTGTGATGTCATAAATGTACATCGCAAGTTTATAGGTTAGCAGTGGGTAACATATGTGGCTCTGAAGGTTATACCGCCTGTGTCTGTAATCAGAAGGTCGCCAGTTTGAGCCAATTTCAGCAGAATTATGTGCGTGTGTCTCAAAGGAGAGCAAGATGGCACATGTGAAAAAAAAACACTGAAATGTACCTGAACTCGTATCTGTGCAAATGGCAAACAAAAAAGGATCATTACAATGCCCGTTATTCATCTTCAATGTTTTCTCCACCTGCTCTCTGGATTGTGTTGAAGGAAGTACGCAATACAAAGAAAAGCATCAGTATAAGAAGATGATAAATAATAAAAATAGAAATGAAGTCTAAAATAAAAGAATAATAATAATAATACATAAATAATGATAGTAGAAAAACAATACTAATTTACTGTGGAAAAATAGTCAAATGATATTATTATTATTATTATATTAATTACTGGATTATAATAAGGGTTTTCTCTGTTATTTACAGGCCTAACATGGTTATCCATGTCTGTGACGAGGCCAAGAACCTGAAGCAGGACTTCATGTGTCCACGAGACCTCCTGGTGAGCGAGATGAAGTACTTTGCTGAGTACCTGTCCACCAACGCCCAGCGCTGGGAGGAGGTGGACATCTCGGTGCACTGCGACATCCAGATTTTCGACTGGCTCATGAACTACGTCAAGAGGCACATGAGTGACAGCGAGGACAGGCCGAAGCTAGGTAAACATCAGGCGGGTGACTCCTCCCTTGGGGGTTTGTGACGCCCCCTTGTGGGAATAAAGTGCAGGTACCAAAAGTCAGGAATGCAGGAGTGGTCGGCCTGTGCTGACTGTGTTTTGGATGGTTGCATCGGTTTATTTTGTCACGTGTTTTTGTTTTTTTTTTTTGTCTACAGTGGTATCTGGCAGTGTGTTATGTGGTGTGTGTTTGTTGGTTTCAGAACCCAGCAATGTGATCTCAATCCTGATCTCCTCCGAGTTCTTGAAGATGGAGACTTTAGTAAGTGTTGTGTAGTGAGGCTGCGAGTCTACAGCACGCTGCATGTAATGTGCATTCTTTGTGCAATCATGTGGAGGGCGGCCATGTTTGCTTGAGGTGATTTGTGTGCATGTCGACATGACTAGGGTAAACATGATGTATTGTAGTAGAGTAGCTATGCAGTCCGTCAGGAACTTGCTCATGGCTATGGTTTGGATGGACACCCCACCCCAGGTTGAAGAATGCGTGCATTATTGTCACGCACACATGAGCGCCATCGTGGCCACGCCGTGCAACATGAGCTGCATTAACGACAACCTCAGCACGCGCATAGCAGACCTCTTCAGCCACAGAGAGGCCGAGGAGATCAAGGACAAGAAGGACAAGTTCAAAAGGTGACTGGGGGGCAGAATGAGTCGCACTGTGTCTCACACCTCTGGAACCCAGGTTCGAGTCTCCGGCAGGGCTCCATGTGTGTGGAGTTTGCATGTTCTCCCCGTGTCGTTGTGGGGTTTCCTCCAGCTACTCCAGTTTCCCCCCCCCAGTCCAAAGACATGCTGAGGTTAATTGGAGTTACTAAATTGCCCATAGGTGTGCGTGTGTGAGTGACTGGTGTATGCGTGTGCCCTGTATTGGACTGGCCCCCCGTCCTGGGTTGTTCCCCGCCTCTGGGCCGGACCCCCCGTGACCCAGAAGGATAAGCGGTTTGGAAAATGGATGGATGAATGGATGGATGGATATTTTATATTAATATGTTATATTAATTACTTTGAAATTATACAATTCTTCTGTTCATACTTCTTTTTGTGTTTGTCTAGAAATAAGTATGCAATGATATCTTTGATGTTCTTTCTTCATCTAGCAAATTGTTCCAGAAGAAAATCGAGAGGCTTTTTGACCCAGATTACAAGAATCCCGACTCCCCAGGGAATGCGTCTACCTTGTACAGGTGAGTTCAGCTGCGGGAGTGAAACGCTAAACGCTGCCTCCGCCGGCCTCTCTAAGATCACCCTTCCCTCCGCAGGTGCGGCTTGTGCAATAAACTTCTAACCAAAGAAACGGAGAGAAAGATTTCCTGCGTCCCTGGAAAAATTAACGTCGATCCCACTGGAAACATCGTATACCGTCATAGCAGGTATTCGCACCTCACTGGAAAAGAGAGCACCTCCACCAAAATGCCGTAATGGCTCCCCTTTCATGTCTCTTGTGCGCATTGACCCTAAGGCAGAAGAACTGGGACGTCCATGACTACATCAACGGTCTGCATGAGGAGCTCAAGTCCTGGGAACTCGTCTACTGGAGGATCTGGGGCACTGTGAACTTCCTCACCTGCGCCTCCTGCAGACAGGTAAGGGGGTCTGCATCCTAGGCTGTTGCATTGTCATTTTATGGCTCTTGGTTTTAATCTCCCTCAAAGCTTTTTACATTTAATCATTTACCCTCACCTACTAGTGCCCTACTGGTAGTATTAGGAACAAACTAACCATGTTTCCATCCATCCATCCATTTTCCAAACCGCTTTACCCTATTGGGTCGCGGGGGGTCCGGAGCCTATCCCGGAAGCAACGGGCACGAGGCAGGGAACAACCCTGGACAGGG
>JAODJW010000062.1:7437028-7448858 GCA_026777045.1 Hyperopisus bebe | reverse complement strand
GGGTCCGGAGCCTATCCCGGAAGCAACGGGCACGAGGCAGGGAACAACCCTGGACAGGGGGCCAGCCCATCGCAGAACCATGTTTCTCCACTTATTATTTTGATCCCCCAGGTAGATGTTTAAAAAATCTGGATGGCAAATGGCTGTTAGGTCTGCACCTTGTAATGCAGGTGGAAAATCAGGAGCAGTTACATCCTTTTTTTTCCTTGGATGTCCACACACTCACTACTAGCGATGGACAAAATGATGCTTGGTGAACTGTTTGCTGTATTTTTTCACTCCACTAGATGGTGCTCTCTGTTCATAAAAGGGCACAAAGCATGCCCCAAAGCAACCCAAGAGCACCATCTAGTGTGGTGAAAAAATACAGCAAATGGTTCATGAAGCATCATTTTGCCCAACACTGCTAACTACCCTTCCTCTGCACTGGTTTGTGTGAATTGTGATGAGACTCTCTGCTGGCAGGTGTTTCTCTGCACCGAGCTGTCACAGTGCAGATATCACCCCGAAGCTGTGGTGTACCCTTCCTTGGGGTCAGAGCCCACCTGGCATGGGACCGGCCTCTACCCCTGCTGCAACCAGAGGGTGCTGCGGTTCGACCCCACCGGCCTGCCTAAGGTAGTCTGCACACACAAACACGCTGGACTCCCTGCAGCCAGCCTACAGAATGATGGATCAGGTTGTCGTCGACTTACGACCTATGCGACTTACGACCTATGCGACTTACGACCTATGCGACTTACGACCTATGCGACTTACGACTGATTTACTTTACAACCGCTCCGAGACCACAAATATGCCGTCACAACTGCGCTATGTCTGGCAGTGTGAATGTATGAGTTTTCACATGCCGGCTGCAATGAACTCAGAAAATGGTGATAAAAAGGTTAATATCATCAAACAATATAACTTAAAGATGATATAACTTTTTTATACGATATACTATACCTATGATAATTTTTGCATAGAAAATAAAAGGCCAACTTATGACCAAATCGTCATGCAACCAGTCGGATCCGATTGTGGTCGTAAGTCAGCAAAGACCAGTACAGCTATACAGGTTAATGGCTACATCATAACATATGATAAACAAAAAATACCATTATACCTGCTGAGCTGATTTTCGCTTGTCCTTCCTTTTCTCTGCTTGTAAGGGCTGTAAGATGAAGGATCATTTTGTGGCTGAGGAGGCCGACTGCGGTGACTCCCAACTGAGTTCAGATCAGGCGCGAGTGTTTGAGGACCTCCTTCTGCGCAGAGAGGTGGTGTGCATACCCAGCTCCCAAGTGCCTGATGGGTAAGCCACACTAGTACCCACATGTACCACTCGTCATGGGGGCCGTCCAATAAGCTTACCCAGAATACCCCAACCGGGCCAAGCCAGTGACCAATAAAAGTGAGACACACTTCATACCAGACTAGAAGCTGGACATGAAGCAGGCTCAGATTTCCCTTGTGGCCTAAAACTGAAGTACATTTACTTAATTGGTATTATCATGTCATTTGGTGTCATATAAAATGCAAAAAGTAATAGTTGTTTAATAATAAGTAATGAAGAGCTGAGGGCTGTGGAAATTTCCCTGCTGACTCTCCCGTGGCCGTGTTTGGTTTGATGTGACCTCAGTTCAGAGGATCCCCCTGCCGGAGGGGAACGACCCCTGGACTGTGACATCCTGCTGGAGCCTGGTGCCCTACGGGCTCCCAAACCTGGTGACATCACAACGGTGAGGTCACGGCCACGGGGTTAGGGAGGCATTGTGGGTATGTCACATACAGAGGACTCCATATTGATTATTGTAATTCTTCAGTCCCTGCCTGTGTTTGTCCTGGAATTAAAGATTGTGTGAGTTATTATGCGAGTTCAATATGTATTAGTTGGTAGTTTTATGTTTCTAAAGGAATTAAACCTCTAATTTTGTTTTTTCTTTATATATATATGTTTACAGTTCTCACTGTTGAAAAACTGGAGCTTACAGCTGGTAAGTCTGAAAAAAAGTTCAGAGCAGTATTTATGGAATGTAAAGTATCCTGTGGGACACTGCTGGATTCCAGTAAGCCCGGTTAACACCTCGCTCCGTTATGCAGAGGCAGCAGTCCCTGCTCTCTGAAGACGAAGAATACACCACCGGCTCTGAGGTGACGGAGGATGAGGTCGGGGATGAAGAAGAGGTCTCCAAGAAACAAGAAAAAGGTCTGGTGTATATCCGCCAATAGGTGGCAGCATTTTCACTTTAATTTAAGAGCAGCTACACCGAACCTGCTAGGAACACTCTGTGTACATGAAAAGAAATGGACCTTGTTAAATATTTGAACTTTGCTCTATATATGTTTCAATATAATACATGGGTCATTTAGTAAAAATTCGCTCTTGCATTACTCAGTTCTCTTTTCTCACTCACTGCAGTTTTTGCTATGCGTACAGCATGTTTGTATACCCTTGGGCTTCTAAATAATGCATGCTGCTAATCGGATTGCTAGAGACAGTGCCAAGGGTCTAATCCATTAGGTAAGAACAAGATGAAATGTGCACAGGTGCGAAGAAAGCCAAGAGGCCGAGCAAACCTCTGAAGAGGCAAATGTCATCGCCCCGTTTCCAGCGGAAGGAGCGGAGGCCAGAAAAGGTGGGAAGCCTTTCTGCTGGATGGTCTTGCCGTGGTTTCACGTATCTTCTCAGCCTGCGTTCTGTAACCAGCAGCTCCTGTCCTGTTTCAGGCACCTTCCCGGGACACAACGCCGTTCACGTGAGTCCGCCTGGTCTTTTACATGGTTCAGCTGGAATTCCTTCCAAACGTTCCTCCTCCCTCAGTCCAGTGACATGAGTTCACGTGAATCCGTGACTCTGATTTCCCTGGATGCCCATGTAGGTGATTGTCCCTAACCTCACGCCCAGTGCCTCCCAGAATGAGCTCTGAATCACCGTGACAATAATAGCATAGGCAGTCCAACTGAAAGGGTATTTGTAATTTTTTGTAGCTTTGGGGTTAAAACCTTGTATGTCTTTGAGCCAGATGCCTGCTTTGGCATGACGGGATGAGAGGCACTGAGGCACAGCCCATTTCTGGCGTGTAAAACTCTTGCTGTAAAGTGGGATCTCCACTGGGCTGATTTTTCACAGAGTGAGCATTCAGAAGAGCAAATGGGACAGCAGCCGCTCCATGCGATTCAACCAAGATGCCCAACGAGAAGAAGGTGAGACAAAATTTGTAAGAAAGACCAGTGTTGTACCCCCCCCCCCCCGCTGTAGACAAAAAACCGTCTAATGTTGCCCATAACCCCCCAACTTACACTCTGCTGTTCTACCCCCTGAAACACGGCAGATCAGCGAAGGATGACTGAAATCATTGAGCATCTCACCAAACTCAGATTCGGTGACTTGGAGCAGAACAAATCAAGGGAAACTGAGGCAAGTCCCTGACATTTCAAAAGGCTTTTTTTTACACTGCGAAATATTATCTAAGAGCATCACTGGAGTTATGCTGTTTTATTTTGCTTTAAGTATTTTCAAACTACTCATTTCCACTATAGAAGTAGACATGGTGGAATTTCAGACTTCGCTCAAAACCGATATGATCCAGTGGAGATGAGATGCAAGCAGGATTGTTACTGCCGCTGTTCTTGTAGCATGCAGGAGGGATCTACTCCAGACTGGAGGCCCAGATCATGGCCCAGGCCAGCAGCAGCAGACAGTCCAGCTCAGAAAAGACCCTCAGGTAAGGATGGACCATTTGAAGGTCTGAGCAGCTTCGAGGCTGTGAAATCATACTACTGCAATCTGCAGTGTATGTCCAGCTGTTCTTAATCTGGTCTTAATCACTGTATGATCTCTTTAGAGCAAAGGCACGTCTTACACAGGGAAGACCGACCTAGAGAAGGAGGACCAGCAGTGGCCTGGTGCTCCTTGTCGCCGCTCCCAGGATCTCTCCCCGGAAGGTGCCTGAGGCCCAGTCTCCTCCCCTGCCCCCACCCCTCCACCCCCAGGCCATCCCCTGTCCTCAGGTTCCCTGCCCAGCTTCTCCTTACGTGGCCTGGTTTCAGCCAGAGACCCGGAGCCCTCTCAGGCCGACTCAGGTGACTTAGGTAACACTCGCCTCCCGTCAGCTTCTCGCCTGGATCTCCTCCCCAGCCTGCTGCGCTGCACCACTCCCCGGAACTCAGCACTGGGGATTAAAATTACAGCTAGAGCTGCTTTAAAAAAATGGGAGCAAACCTAAGTCCATACCACCGCCCTCAGGACAAAAATGATGGGAAATCACCGGGTGTGTAAAGAAGGGCAAAACTGATTTTACTGTTGGTCGCAGTTTAATCCTGATTCCATACTTAAATCTTTTTTTTTAATTATTATTTTTAATTTTTCAGCCCTTCTATGAAGACGTATATCACTGGGTTCAGCTTGTGACCATTTACTCCTGGTTTAGTTGTAGGTAATGATGTAACAGACTAACCTGAAGCTGAGTATATCAATACTCTGGTTAAAGTATCTAGAATTGTTGAAGATGTCATGTACTCAGATTGCACTAATATTCCATTAATAAAACTTAAATTCGCTCTTCTTTGGGCTGTTTTTATATAATTTCTGTGTTTACTTTTTTATTTACTGGATTGCAGGCATTTGGCACAATGACACACTTAAGTGTTGAGAATGAAGACGATCTTCACAACAGATGATTTTTGACAAGATAAAACGATATAAAATCTGTAATCACCATGATCCATGATCATTTTCTGGCTTCAAGAGCCCCCACCCTTTGATTATCCAAGCCTGTTACCCATTAGCTATTGTATTACGTTAAAGTCGTCCATGAATGGTAGCCCTGAAGTACTTTCTGGTATTTCTATATCCAAATAGTCATTTAAAAACGATGTCATCATCCAAAATATTTAGGTTCAGGATTGTACATGCTTGGTTTGAAGATCTGCAGATGTTTTTGTCCCGATACTTAAGAATATAGAATATTGAGTGAGATGAATTATTAAATCACACCAAAGACCAGGACCTGCTCCCCTTTCCAGGCTGTATCTGCGCTTGTATTTTCATTACACTTCTCCGTGTTTCAATTTTCTGTAATGCCTTTGCCGTAGCAGAAAATCAAACCTGACGGCTTCACCCAGATGCTCCCGGGTGATTTATTCCGGAATGAGACGCTGAAGCATACGCTGAAGCAGAGTGCAGCTGTACCGACTTTTGCCAGTTGTCTCTTAGTTAGCCGGTATCAACAGTCTATCCCCAGCACCATGTATGGCTTTCTGAAAGAATGACAAGTCTTACAAATAAATAAAATATTACTAATGGAAAAAAGCAAGGTGTTTGCGGTTTCTGCTTTAGCAGAAATTACTTGAGCGTCAGCAATCTCGAACCATAGCTATAGACCTAGTCACGCTGGAGCCAACTAGGCTGTGATCTTACACATGGGGATAGCTGAGAGCATCTTACTGTACATCTTCCTGGGATGCTCCTGTTTTCATTATGTTGATGTATTTGATAGTCAAGCTTGATACCTGAACACTTTCTTTAGTCATTCAGCAGACAAACTATTAAGCCACTAAAATACGGATGCATTCATCTCTATCGAAAGGTCAATATTAACTCTGATCTAAACTCAGAGCTTAGGTCACCTGCATCAACTGATCCTAAGAAGGTGGGTTGAGCAGAGTTTCATGGTTTGCTGGTTGTAGAGCTGATTTTCAAGTAGCCAGTCAAGCCAATCAAACAGCAGCGAATGAGGGCTTTGGTTGTCTGTCGCAGCTGTGAGGCATAATGAACAAAGATTAGCCACCTCGAACCCTTGCTTCCTGGAGCAGGGGCTGGACATCCTCTTCCCATGGAAAGCTGAGAATTAATTTGATTATCACTAGCACTCTATGGTATAATGAGCCCCTGCTTTCTAAAGCCAACCAAATTTGAAGCTTGTGTTTATCTTGTTCTGGAGACTTTGCCAGTGCTCCGGGTCTCGGGGAGTGATGAGGAATGAAGGATTTTCTGGTGTTTATTTCTACAACAAATCATACAAAACATTACCTACTCATTTGATTATTGCCTCCAAGGTAAATGATTTCATACAATTTTAATGATGCAGTTGTATGTTTAGAAGAATTTGCTCTATTCTTACTTTTGCAAAATACAGCCTGATGGTCTAACTTCAGTATTTTTGTTGTATTATGTTGTATTAATATTTGTGTATTATGTTGATGTGTTTTGCATGGTATATCTCTGTTGCTTTAAACCCCTGTGTGTTGCTCACCAGACAGCAGAAATGGTTCATCATTAGCTAAGAACACATACTTATAACCAGACGGCTGCTTTAAAGATACTAGTATCAGTTATCAGGAGGGACGTCCCGCAATGTTTCATCCTTTGGAGACGGATTCCGATTCCTCTTGTACAGTCTCCAGTTAAATAAACATGAAAGGTACCTCAAATGCAAGTGTTAGTTAAACAATAATGATAGTGCTTTTGAGATGGTGACTGAACCCAAATTGTTTCAGGAAAAAAAAATTATGAGTAAATTAATATTATGAGGTAATGAAAGTAACGCATTTTCTAAAATGGGTGTAACACACAGTTTAAAAAAAAAAAAGCGTTTGCAGCTGGTCCTTCTAAACATGTTCACACAGAATGCAAGATTCTTCTAAGCACTTCACCTCAGGGTCACCGGGGGCTTTATAGGCTTGTATGCTGAGGCATTGGCCCCAACTGAAAGCTGATTGGCCCCCGGAGTGCCCGCCCCCCACATCAATTCAAAACATATGATTGGCTAATGATGAGCTTGACCCCTCTGTATGAATTATGGCCCCTCTAATGCCACCCACCTTAAAAAAAAACCCCTAGAATCATCCTTGGACACAAAGCTGGCGTACACGCCGAATGGGATACCAATCCACTACAGGACACAGACTGGAGTAAGCCCACACAGCAGAGGGAAGTCAGCTCCACGTGACCTAAGCCGGGAATCGAACCCCCTGCTCTGGAGGTGTGAACCTGTAATGCCACCTATTGAGCAACTTCAGTACAGTCTACGATTTTATATTATAAAGTGCCTTATAAAAGACCAGAAACCCAAAAGACTGCAGATACAGTACTGAAGTGTTGGACTGATCACATGAACACCAAACGGACACTTTGCAGCTTGGGGGGTTGGAGTCTGTAGCTGCCCATAGTGTGTGATTGTGCTGGTGCCCTGTGAGGAACTGGCATGCTCTCCAAGGTACGTATTTCCAAGGCTTCTGGCTCACCAAAGCCCCATACTGAATACGAGGTCGCAAGAGGGATCATTAGGAATTCAGTGATTACTATTTATATGGATCCCAGAAATGGGGCTGCATTGTTCTCGATTGTATCTCAAGATCTCCTAGTCTCTAATTAGTACCTTAATGATAGGTTTGGCTTCCCTTCCTTGGAATTAACATTATTGTATCATCCTTTGTTTCCCGCCTGGTCAGGAATGGTAAATTAATCCCATCATAGATACTTAGGCCACCTTAGGAGAGTGCCCCCCTTCCACAGACGTGTGTGAGCTGTCAGCAGCTATATGAGATTTCAAGCTTTACTGCACAGGACAACATTCAAAAAACACATGACTGACCCAACATTCCTTGATCCACTTTGAAAATAAAGATGGCGCCCACTGACCGCATTGTTACGTCTTGTGTGTCTCTGTCTTTATTTTTAGTGCTTATGTGGTTTGTGAGGATGATATCTGCAAAGATCTTGACTGCCTATGAAAACGCGACCCGGTTATTGAGTAGGAATTCAGACAACTGGAATATACTTTTGAGTTTCCATTCAGCATTTGTAACAGTCGATGTGTAGAATATATGGAAAATGTTGCCGTCACACCACAGAAAATGAGTGCAAATGAGTGCAGCCCTAAAGAATTCACAGCAAAGCTGTCAGAATGAGCTTTGCAGTAGCTGCCATGCGGAATGTTTTACAGTAAAAAAACATGCCGGGGAAAAAATCAATTTATAAGTGGAGGGGGGGGGGGGGTTGTTCTCATTCTGTTTATCTGCCTTAGAAGACAATGTCATCGTTGTCACCGGCATCGTAAGGTTAGGTATGGGCAGGACCTGAATGAGTGTCACTGCCTCTGACCTCTGGAGCCGGACTGCTGCTCCTTTGGAGAACATCAGGAGATAAACTGCTCAGGTAGTGCTGTTGTTGACTCTGTCTTTTGTAGTGTGTCATTTCATGCAGGTCACACCATGCAGCGCCCCCCGCGTTTCTGTAGCAAGATGCAAAGTGAGCAGAAAAGCGTGATGGCCCAGCTGGGGACGGAGGACGGAGAGAAGTGTGACTTTCTGGAGAAAAATGTTGAGGAAACGACATTCAGCTGCTGGCGTCATATTAAAACTCACTGGTGTGGAAAAAACAGGAACACAACCTTGAAATATGAGGCTAGGTCTTAATTGTAGCCATGCTACTAAAGAACAAAATGATGCATGTCTAAGTCCTGAAACTGACCAAAATTAGTCATTTTGCATTTCAGAAAATGTTATAACTTGAAGGGAAAAAAATGTGACTCCCACTTGGAATATCCAGCATTCTTCCACACAAAGGTGAGATTTGTTTGTTGTTTGAACTATTGAATGATGCTGCAGAGCTGAAAGGAAATTCAGTTTCCAGAATACGCTACAGAAAATCGAGGTATTGTTTGCCATGTTATGTATTATGTAAATAGTCTATTATGTTTCCATAGTACAGTTCAACTGATTGGCATTTAATAAAAGTAAGAAGGCTTCTAAAAACTCTGTAGTATCTATAACATTGTAATTAATACTTTTGACAAATTGATTTTGTAACAATGAACTATGATGGGAACTGAGCTGTAAAGTTCAACTAACCCATAATATGAATGTAATTCTGTCTAAATGTATTTTACACATAGAGTCCTGTAACTAGACTTCACCTTCCATAAAGCAGTTTTGCTTTTAGACGTCTGTCAAATTGGCAGATGTAAGCCCAATATAAGTGGATACAAGACTGAGGATTCAAGGTCAGTAAAACTGAAGGGATGCAAACTGATTTTCATAATTAATGTATATTAGCAGTGCTGAATTTTATGTTTTCCAAAGGATAGTGTGTGTACAAAAGATTTAGTTCCAAGAACTAGAATGAATGACTCATATAGGTAGTAACATCAGTCTATTAATAATGTGGGAATACTAGCCTAAACCAGTTAGTGTTAGGAGAGCCTTGAGGGATGCCTTCTGCAGAGGCGTGTCCTAAGAACATTCCAGAAAGTTTAACACATTTGGTCTAAAGATATTTCTTTGCTTTAATGCCATTTTTATGCCAAGTTTACCACTAAATCCATGTACTAAAATTTGTATTTCCTTTTCAACTAAATAGGTGAGTAACCCATTGTTTACCTTAGTTGCATTTAGTTTAATTGCATGTCAACAAGGACAAGTACAATTTTACAAATAAGCACTATGTATATAATGTGCTCTGGAAAAAAAACGAGACCACAGCAAAATTTTCAGTTTCATTTTTCAGTTTATGGGTATGTGTGTGTAAAATATACATTTTTTTGCAGACTCCAGCCTGGCTCTATCCTGCTTCTCATTAATGAACAACTTCTTCCTTGCTTTATGGGACTTCAGTCCTGCATCTAGGAGCCTGATATGAACTGTCCTAGCAGTGCATTTCACACCACTTAATGTTTCCCGTTCCTTTTGTAGGTCACTTGAGGTCATCCTCCGATTTATAAGGATAATGCCGGATAAGTTGATGGTCATCTCTGGCATTACAAAATTGCTTCTGCCCTCTACCTGGCTGGTTTTTGGTCATTGTCAGTATCTCCTGATTCACTTTGAGCCTGGAAGCAGCCAGAGGCTCAGCGTAGCCTTCTGCCATCAAAACCAGGATTTACACACACACACACACACACACACACACACACACACACGTGTAAACTGCAGAAACAGGAGGCGGCAGGAACCATCATAGACATCCTGGGGGAGGTCTAGAGGAAAACAAACTGTTATCCGTGTTGTTGGTAGCTCCCTGCGTAGATACATTACTGCACAGATTACACCGAGGGAAGCAAACTCTACATTTCTTATCAGAGGGAATCACCTGCTTCCGAAGCTAAATATAGCTTATTTCTTGGTTGCGCGTGTCAAATCTAGCGCGCTGCAATGACTCGCTCTGCTCGAGTGCTAGTGCTGCAGCCCCCTCGTGACGCTGCATTTTGCAGGAGCCGATACTGACGCTGTGACCGGTGAGTCAGCGTGAACAAACGCGACAGAAGCCATTTGTAAAACCCGCGTCTTTTTCATAAAAGACATCAAACCGCATGTGAAATACAAGCGAAGAAGAAGACCCTTTTCCTGGGAAGTCTCCCAATCTGAATCTCTCTCTCTCTGCGGAGTTGGAGAAATTTCAAAACGCGACGTGACTTACCCAGGGGACTAAGCTTACCGCCAGCCGTCATTTGTGAAGCAAATGGTGCGCCCTTGTAATCTGTGTCAAACGACTGCGTTTGCTAATCAAGTATAGCGTCATTTGCAAGTCAGTATGTGACATTTCAGAATTTTTGCGCGCGGTGGGGGCGGAGTTTATGAGGTTGCTATTATAGCACTAGCCTAAAACGGGCTGATCCAAATACTGTATTTGACTAAGTGGCCTTAATGCAAACGTTTGGGGCGTCTGTGTGAGAGGAGAACAAAGACTAATTTCAAAAAGCACTGAAAATGTGCAGTATTTTAGTACAATGATGCCATGACTTCCTATCCAGTGAATTGTTTTCAATTACAGTGTTTTCAGCAGTTGTTTTTAGTCACATCTGGAATTAATCTGTGCAGCAAATGCCAGGACTGCCTGCCAATGTAGGTCTTGGAGTTAGATGCAGTCATATCTTTAACCTTCTGCAGTTATAGATCATCAGGGGCCCTTTATAAGTAATAATATAATTATTTTTTTAAAAATCACTTCCTCCTCTAACAACACTTGCAGACTTTGGTTCTGAATTGTATTGTAAATCACTGGGCAACCACAGTTGTCTGATCTTTGTGACATCTGCTGAAAGTGTTCCTCAGTTGTTGGGGCTTGGTGGTTAAAGAGCGTCCTCTTGTGGCTGTAAGGGAAGGCCCTCAGGTAGTCTTCTGTCAAGCCTGCACCCCTCAGTCTGTAGAGAGCAGTCACTGCCCGCAGTCTCTTGGGATAACGTGCTGGCAGGAGCTGCCCCTTTGGGTGGGCATTGGCACAGCCTTGGCATGGAATGGAGCCCGGCTGACTTCCAAAAAGCAGTCACAGGTGGCACGTGTCGTTTTTCACCAACGCAAGTGTTACATTCCAAACCCTGGTATATGTTACCAGCGACAAGGGGGGAGAAAGAGGAAAATAAATGTCGCGCTGAAACTTTCCTAGAGTGTCAAGCTTATACTCATGGTTCATATGTCCCTTGTTGAAGTGGAGGGTGCCATTGGGTTCAGTGGTTTAGCAATGGCCCTGCTCTTAATGTATCACAGCAAGTTTTGATTTTGTGTATGGAATTCTTCCAGCTTCTTATTTCCAGTCACTTACCTCCAACTGGCTCGGTGACACAAGGTTCTCCGGGTGAAGGGAACTGAGAGAAATAGAGGTACCTCAGTTCTCAAACTCACTAGAACTCAAATTTCTTGAGTCAAACAAACCAGTTTGACCTAGAACTCGATCTGAATATCAGAAGTCAAACCGTGAATGCTGACCTAATGAGTTATACTACAATGCAATTCTTACTTGAATACCTTCTTCACAGACTGGACGATTAACTAAATAAAGCAGCGCAACATTACAGTAACTAACAATAAATAAACCACTAACTTATGTGTACTATTAGAGCATTTATGT
>JAODJW010000062.1:7411217-7436928 GCA_026777045.1 Hyperopisus bebe | reverse complement strand
ACTTAATACAGAGGACTAATGACAACAACCAGAAACAGCTGATCACATGGGGATCCCACACGAGGTTAACGAGGGGGAGTGACACATGGAAGGAGCGGACAATTGGGGCAGGACAGGGGTAATGTTGGGATAAGATCTTTATCGTTTTGGAAGCCATTAAGATAAAAATGCTCTTCTTGTTTTATCCTGTTCATTTTGTGTTTAAATGCTAAAAAAAAAAAAATCAGGTGTAATTTTGGGGGGGCGGGAACCAATTAATTGGTTTTCCATTATTTCTTATGGAAAAATTTGAAACTTTTTAGGATTCGATCCGGAGTCCGGAACGGATTAAGTTTGAGAAGCAAGGTGCCACTGTATGGGGAAAACTGATAATCTGCCTGTATCACTTTCACAATTACCTGCAACACCAGTCATCAGGAATTGTTTTTAACCTGTTCTTGTGTGAAGATGTTACTAATACTTGAAAATGACTGTTCGACATTAAATGTTAAGCTGCTAGCAAATAAACAAATTTTACTAATTTTATGCTGTGGTTAGATACTGTAAACAGGTATCCTCACAACCTTGACAGTTTTCAAGAGAAGGGGTTCCATTAAATGAGCACAAACACATTACAATCCACTTATCTGCATATTTGCTAATGCTCCTTAGCGCCATAGAGTAATTTACAGTGCCGATACTGGATTAGCCGCTAGGATGACTCAAATCATCTGCTGTCCTTTCACAATAGATTTATAATAAACCAGATAAAGGGTTTTTTTCCCCCTCTAAGTTTTGCTTTCACTGCTTGCATCTGTGCATGCACAAAGTGTCACTCTGTAGACCCATCTTCAGGCACCTCCCAGCAGAGTCACTGCACGCACACATTTTGATGAAATGAATTTTAAAACTGAATGTTTATATGGAGTCAAACAGCCTGTCGGATTCAAACTCTCCAGAGACACTTTCATATTAATTAATGACCATGAAGTGCAAATCTAAGTCCCACACGCAACTCAGGACTCTGCATCATACCAGTAGATCCTGGTCCAAAATGAGACTGAAAAGTGCACACACGCGGTTCAGAGATCATACATTAGACAGCAGTATAGGTCACTGTGGGTTGTGTTAAAATACGGTTGGCATATTAGGCTTCTTAGAACACAAGACTTAGAATTAAAGATGCAAGACAGACATCCCCCAGGTCCCAATAAGTCACACGGTACTCTGAACCCAGCAGCACATTCTGGGCACCACACCGGCACAGAGACTAAACCAATCTTACAGCTGAGACGACAGCCATTACTCAATGATGTCAGGGAGAAAAAATATAAAATTAATTCCACCCAGAATAGGGCTGGCGCTTAAATAGTTCCGTACAAAGCTAGCCATTCCTACCAATTCATGCTGCTAAGATAGATTATTAATGATGTCAAAAAGCAGACATTCTGGTTAAAGTCTAATTTTTCTTCCATGGAAGACCCCGGGTTCAACTTTAGAAGCTGCTTTACAGTGCACAAAAAATTGTATTTCAGACTAAATCAGAGGATTTCGCAATTGCTACTATAGTACCTTGTGCCCTGTTCGGGTGCAGGGGGGGAGCCCAGGCTCCTGACCAACATTTCTGTTTGTGATTCATCTGCCATCCCCCAGATAGATTCCACGAATGATCACTGCCCCCCACGAAAGGAGGTCATGGGTAGCTCAGGTCATATTTCCTTGGAAAGCTGCCACACGATTCTGGGTTGCTGGTCATGTTAGCAGAGGTTCCAAGTTAATGAAATATGACCAGACATAACCCACCAAGAGTACGGCAAGCAGACCTGAGAGAAGTGCCGTTCCAAGATACAGGTGGCCTTTTTGGACACAGGTGGTCATTTTTAAAAAATTGTCTAAAAAGTTCAAAGCCCATTCCAAGGGCTACAACTGAACTAATGAAAAATGATAAAGTTAAGCCAGAGACAGAATTATAAAATTCTCTCAACTTTAATCAGATCCCAAAAGTTTCACAACAAATGTCACACTTCGTGAAGGGAGACCGTGTCATTAATAAAGATCAGTATTTGGATTTTATACATTCTTTTGATTAGGCCGCTGGAAATTGTTTTGTTCTGGATAAATGCCACTTGTTTATCTGGGTAGAATTAAGATAAAAATGAAAATGCAAAAATACAAAATTAACTGTAAACCACGTTTATTTTGCTCTAAGTAGTGTTCTTGAAGCACTACAGCATGGTAAACAATGTAAATTAGTACAATTCAATCTTGAAAGCCATCAGAATTAACATGAGTTATAAAGATGCAGCCGACGGTAACCCATAAATATTTCAACCACTTTCTCAAAACTTCGATTTAATGAAGGCTCACAAATGAGCAACAATCCTCATTGAGGAAAACAAAAACCTGATGTCGGCTAAGCGACAGCACACGCACACGCACACGCCCACGAAAAAAAGAAAGGAAAAAAAAGGAAAAAAAAAAAAAAAAAAAACAGCTTTATGTTCCCATGGTATTAAACTTGCTTTACATTAGGTATGATATGCACATTATCCTGCCGCGGAAATAAGAAAAAAAAAAAGGAAACAAAAACCCTCGCTGCTGAGCCGCGGATAGGGGTTTAGCCAAGCGGAACCGCCAGCCCGACTGTGCCCTGACACCACAGACAAAAAGGGGGTGGGGTGGGCTGGGGGGGGGGAAGCAGCATCATTCAGACCTTCATTCATAATCTACAAAAATTCACATTCTCCTGCAGTGCGAATAGGAGCGGCTGCTGGACACACTTGCCGGCTCTGCTCCGTCCCAGACTAGAAGCCGTCACTTCAGATGAGCTACTGGAGACGGGCATTTCACAAGACATTTGCGCTGCCTCTTATATACCGTATATAAACAAAGAAACGGGCAAGGGGAGGGGAAGGAGGGAAGTTAAAATGTCTTTAATCCTTAACAACCTCATGCAGCTCTAAATAAAGATGACCAAACATAAACTTGAATTAACAATGGAAAGATATTACACAAAAAATCTCCATATAAAACGCATACTATGTAAAAAGGGCCACCGGGTGACACAGTATCATTTACATATTGGCATTGTTTTGGTCGACAAACACCCAGGTGCTGAGCCTGGTGGGGCCTGGCCCCCACCCTCCGCCAGAGCCAGTACCGCCCCACCGCTGCTGAATGTTTTCACTGACGGGACACTCCAACCTTCAGTCGCACATCTCCTCCGGGATCTCGTGGGGGTTCAGGATCCCTGGGACGGACATCTGCAGCTTGTGTTTCTCTTCCTGGGCCTGGCGAAGCGACGCCTCCCTCTCCTCCAGGAACAGGTCCGTGGTGTCCTCACCAGCAAACTCCTGTGTATGTGCGAGGGGAGACGTCACTCCATTTACACACCCTGGGCTGCCCGTGTAAGAAGCCGGTAACGGAGTCAACACACAAACAGCAATCGAGGGGGTTCATCTAAACCGAGGGAGGCCTAACGTATCTGCAAAGGGCCGGTGTGTATGCTGGATTTTGGGATAACCTGTAGGTCAGCTGTTCAAACCTCTCAGCCAATCAGCCCTCTAATTAGTAATCTAATTAGGGAGTTGCAGTGAAAACCCACATACAAAATGGCCCTTTCTGGATAAGATTGCCCACCCCCGAGCTAAACTTAAACTCTTTATTGTTTTTTGACAGCATACATAACAGAGATGCATTGGTATCAATATTGCAATCTACAACTTATCTGACAAAAGATCTCTCACCTTTATCTGCACCAGGAAGTCTCGGAGGTGCTCCTTGAATGCAGGAATATCTTGATTTAGGCTGAACAGCCCAGTTACAAATACCTTCACCTGGGCACTGTTAAGGGGAGAGAGACGATGGTCACAAAAACGCAGCCGCTGCAGATAACCAGAACAACTCCTCAAACTGAACTCTTCTAACCTCTTCTAACCAAACTGAACTCTTCAAATATTTGCAGGGGAGATACTTACTCTTGCAGGTGTGGGAACGCAGTTTTGAGTAAGTTGGCGACATACTCCTGGATGAACCCCTGGTTGTTGACTGGGTTTGTGGGGTTCAGCGTGGTACTAATTTTCCCCTCCTCTACCAGGTTGAACATGTACGCAAGGATCGATGCATGCATCGTCAGACCTACAAGGAGAAGCACCGCATAACCACCACATAGAGGTCATATGCAAAAACCCCAAAAATGGCAATCCCCCAACACCTCACCCCTAGACCAGAGATCTTCCCTCACCAGCCGTGTGAGATGTATCTGTGACAACAGAGAAGATATGTTGCAGAATATCGCAGAAATAGGTCTGATAGAAGCTCTGTGCAGCTGCCTCCTCCTGGGCCACATTCTGGAGCAGAGTGTAGAGGATCTGAAGACCTGGGAGCAAACAGGGAGACAGCCTTAGGATTAGAGTTATATAACTAATCCTGCCACTCTTCCCGATTCAAATTCATGGACGGACGAATAATAGCATAAAGACGCTGAATGCAGTTAAAGGCAGGCGGGCAGGCTGGCTCACCAGTGTCAGCCACGTTCCTCATGGTGTGTTTGAAGGCCCAGATGATGGAGTCCAGCACTAGCTTGAACTGCGCTGGAGGAATGGCCAGGAAGGCTGGGAAGCAGTGAGAGTTGACCGCTTGCAGAAGATAGAAGAAGTGTGTTCGATGCTCTGGATACTCCTCAAAGTCCTGAGGAAGAGGAGCAGGTCAGAGCTGGAGTCACGGAGGACGACGCGAGAGGTCCTGTGCGCTAAAGGGCCGACTCACTTTATTGATCATATTCAAGGTGCACTCAAACACTGCGTCAAATATCTGCGGGATTTCCCCAGTGATGTGTCCGCCCAACTTGTTGACGATGGTTGCCATGGTGCTGAGCACTTCTGGCTCCCTGGCCGCTGGGACATTCCTCTGGTAGTCGATGAGGACGGCATCCAGGAGCGGCGGTACGAAGTTCTCACCGACCTGCAAACAAAACGCACCAGTCGATGGAAACAGCCTCAGATGTGCAAGCAGGATACCTCAGCATTCCGAAATGTAACGGTTTAGAGAAACAAACACAGCGGACATTACAGACTCCTAAACACAGGCTAATTAAAACAGTCTGAAAAAGAAGATCGAACCAACGGCACTTCAAACTTGGTTGACTTGAAGCGATATTACAGCCCCACATCCCTCAGACAAGCTACAAGTGGAATTCTGAAGCATTTCAGTCAAAGGACTTACCATCTGTGGATCATTGGAGCGGCTAACCCAGCCAGAAATCAGCTTCAGTGTTTCCCTTTTAACTGTCCGCATGCTCCTTATCAAAGGCTGCTTCGTGACCATCTCGCCTGAGGGCAGAACACCACCTTTTTAAAAGTCCACATTTCATGGTATTTTACATGTCAATCAAGTGTAAACATACCCGTATTAAACATGGTGCAGTGTCACTCATTAGTTCAAGGCAACCATTCATTGGGAGATTTTCCAAGTTCCTCTATAAATAGCAGTACCACATGAAATCAATTGGCTGGTGTTCGCGGAGTGACAATACCCTGGACACCACGGGGGGGGGGGGGGGGAATATTTCCCACATGCTGCAAGGGTACCATAAAGGACCACATTACGCATTCACTGAATAAGCCCAGACCTGCCCCGGCTTACCGTTGGTCTGGATGGCAGCAGAGATGTTCTCGCTGAGGCACTTGTACACGTTGAGCATGTCCAGGTAGATACGGCCCAGCTGAATGACAAAGGGGTGGCCGACGGCTTTGCACGCCCGCACGTTGGTCTTCAGGATGCTCCCCAGCTGTTTCACAGTCTCCGGGTCCTTCAGAACATCCACGTTCTGTACGGAAGATGGAATGGAAAGTATTTTCAAAAGTCTCTTAGTAAATCGACTCATTTTATTTATCAATGATGGCTCATTATTAACCAATCAGCTAGTTTCAGCCTGGCCTGTCTCAGTTCAACATGAAACGTATCCATATATTCATATATTATGAATAAAACCTCCATAAGTAAATATCCATGATTAAGTTGCAAAGCTGAGTCTCACCTTAGTTGCCTGCTGAATGATACTGTCCCACACTTGGTTAGGAAGGAGCATGTATTTCTCTATAAGATGCTCCTGGACAGCCTGGTCCGTCTGAGCCCCGATCATGTAGCCCACAGCCTCATAAAACGTGTGGACCTAGAAGCAGTCAGGCACAGAACACCCATGAGCACAGTGCCAGCGCATCTGCCATCTGCCTTTGCCCTGATGGGATGGGGTGTGCCTCACCTGCTGAGGCTGAAGGTCGCAGATGATTGTGTTGATGTTGTTCAGGATCTCATCGATAAAGGGCATGACCTCGCCCACCTGCACTTGGACAAAATGCCGCCGACATTTCTGTGCAATCTTGATGAAGGTGTCGCATGCCATGTCCTGTACGCCGTCGTGGGTTTCTGCAAAACCAAAGCAATATCAAAGCTTTCACAACGGATGGTCTCACCTATAGTTGGATCCGGAGCATATGTGTAATTACTACAACCGAATCTCGACTTTCAGCTCAACCCCATTGTGCAGAAAGGCCATTCCAACCAGTACAATGGTTTCACTCACCATGCATGAATTCAAAGAGCTTGTTAACTACAGTTTTCAGGAACTTCCAGTGGGCCCGCAGGAAACGAGGGTACTGGCCTACGATGTACATGATGTTGGAGGCGATGATGGCCTTGTTGTCCTTGCCCCGCTTCTGTTCACAAAGTCCCAGGAGGTCCTGCAAGAACATGAACTCGCATCAACCAAAACCTCAAACCATGAAAATCCCCTTTTCCCAAAAGGCTGCACATTGGATTGATAAAATGTATGAATGTTGAATTACCAAATGCTAGAGCTGGAAGTATATGAGCTCACCATTCACTTCAATATCCCTCCAGTTCTTATGCACTTACAAGCAAACAAATGTAAGTGCACCTTTGTGGGAGGACTGTGAATTACGAGTGAGTAGAGGAATTCAGAACTACCTTTATGACAGTCACCAGGAATCTCTTCTCATCCTCTTCGTGCATAGCCCCGCTAATGGATCCAATTGCCCAACACAGAGTGTTGAGGTTCTTCCAGGACCATTCTGTGCCGTTGACCTGATTATGTAGCTTCTCTGTCATTATGCGCTCTGTGTCCGCATAGTCCAAGTGTGTGAGATACACTGCAGGGCAGAAAACACAGCGTTGTCACATGATGGGCTGTGTGTGCATATGTGTGTGTGTTTTTTCTGGGGGCCATGGTGAGGAACACAGCCTGAGCTGGGACTTACCGAGCGTCTCCCTCATGTTCTTGTAGAGGTTTATGGAGTCGGTGTCCTTCATGAACTCTCTGACTACCTCTCCCTGGTCATTCTCTACCACCAGCACCTCCTCAGGCTTTGCCATGCGGCTGACCATCAGCAGACGGACCTGCCAGAATCGGGATGATGCAATAAGGCAAGACAGAAGGACCAGCTCCTGGAGGCGGAGGCCACTGACGACGGCTGGGTAAGCTCACCTTGGAGAGCACGGGTAGGTAGAGCTGTCTGCGGGGGGGCACGTCAAAGTGCTGGCTTCCAGAAAGCAGTGGGGACGTGGAGGTGGAGAAGGGGCTCTCTCGGTACAGCTCTGCTGCCAGGTGGTTCCAATACTCTAGACAGATCTTGAAGATCTCTGTTTCTTCTACCTCTGACACTAGAAGCATGTAATGCAAAGCCTGGGGGATGAAGAGAGAAACAATATGAATGTTTGGGAGCAGCCTCACATGTCGTCTCCTTCAGCACAGACAAGGATATCCAATCGCCAACTATTGTAATCAGTACTACTACACCAATCTAACTTATACAAGAGGCAAAGTATTTTGACTAGGTGCTTTTATCCATAGCAACTAACTTGCCGACTCATACAGCGTTTTAGTTTTCAACATAGCTAGAACAGCAGCACCCATCCAGCACCTTGACTTGGGAAGCATCACTGTACCAAGTAGTGACCTTTAATAGTGAAGCTAGACAGTCACTTAGCATTCTTTACTCATACATATACAGGGCTCAGTAATTTTATAAAAATGTTACTTCATGTTACTCCTACCAAGGGCCCAACAACAGCTGTTCTCCAAAAGCTTCACGCTGCAGATCACGTTGGAGTTCCTTTACAGCTAAACTACATGGGCGAAGGAAACTGACCTCCATCAGGGTCTCCCTCAGGTTTAGCCTCTTCTCGATCAACTGGCCATGCTCCTTCAGGAAGGTGCACAGGAAGAGGCTCAGGTTCTGGATGAAGTTCTGCTCATCATCCTTGCCATTGGAGTACGCCAAGCGGATGTTAGTGTTCAGAGGAAGCATCTGCATCATGGGGAGAGGGAAATTTTAGGAGAGACAGCCAGGGGACACGGGGACTATTCCACAGGTCTACCTGTAAAATCTAAGGAGACAGATGGATTCATTTTCACAGCCATTGACTAACTCAACCATGCATCAATTATTTGTTCAGAAGATACCTTCCCACCTTCTCTCAAAATGCTCCACTTTCACAGGTGTAAAATCTAATTAAAGTCAAGCTGGTCATTGTACCACGAGCCCTTGGAAGAGCAGCAGACACGCGGAGCGCCCAGCAGCCGACACCACACCCAAAGCAGACAGGGCAGCGCTTCTGCAGTACCTGCTTCAGCTGCATCATGGTGAGAGTGAAGAGTGTGACGAATTGCTCCTCGTACTGGCTCACGCTCACGCCCGCGATCTCCGTCAGACACTTCAGGGTCACGTTGCGGAACATGGGCACATTCAGAAACTGGGGGGGTACACCAGGGAGTGGGTTACTGGCACAGTCGCCCAACAGCACTGCTCTCATTAATATGGCTTCCAGACACCAGTGATGCTCCTTAGGGGGAAGTATAGCGGCTATGCATTTTCAGAATCAGCACACTATTAATTAAATGGGTTACAGTCTTTGCCAATGCATTTACACATTTGCTCACAAAGATCTATTCATTCCTAAGTTTATGGCATGCTTCGAAATGTATGAATGTTGACTCACTAACTGCCAGCGCAGTAAGCATTTATAAGCTCATCATTCATTTCACTATGCCTCCAGTTCTTACGCACTTGCAAGCAATCCAATGCAAGTACGCCTTTGTGGGAGGATGGTATTAATATGAAAGAAACTTCACTACGTATGTAACGGTGACATGCCAGGCTGATACTTAGGGGCCTTAGAGTCTTATATTGTATTGTAATCAGTCGTGTGGTACCTTATACACAAGCGTACTGATGAGTTTAGTTTCAAATATGTAACCCAGGGGAATCCAGTTCAGGAACCGCAGCAGAGTTTCCAGTGTGGCATGGACCAGTGGGGCATTCTGCGAGTTTTCCTGTTAAATTAAAAAAAAAAATAAAATAAATCAATATTAAAAAGTTTGCTACAGAAGATTAGGAATGTATAAAAAGAGAAGCCCGAATGCATCGCTTCATGGACGATGTAACAATAAACTATACTTACCATGACAAACTGGCAGAGCTGGAATATCTGCGAGAATTCATTGCACATGCTGATAGGAATACAAAACAATTTTTGAAACAATTAGACAATTAAAACTACAGGATTAATCGGAAAGGGATCTCTTCCATAAACACATGGGTAATGCCAATATCCCTCTCCCCCTTAGAGCAGATACCACATCCTCATGTCACTTGAAGTTAGCCCGCTTCGTGCAAGTAGCCCACCTGTCTTTCAGGTGCTTAGCCTTGACTTGTGTCATCTGGCCGCTGGAGAAGTCGAAGACCTCCTCACTCAGCAGCTTGAGGATGATCATGTTGTTCTGACACAGGCTCTCACTGGTGCGGCTGGCTCCCACGATGTCACTGATGAAGGTCGGCCAGTGCTTCGGCCACTCCTGCTTCAAGATCTGAACAACCGGGGCGTCTACAGGTCACTACCACACAATCATTTCAAAACTCATGCTGAAATCTACCCATCTGCATGACATTCATCGACCATATATTCTAATGCACAGAAAAAGAACAGTCGCTTTCTTAAACCATGCCACATGGGACACTTGGTTTTGTCATCTGATTCCTGCTTAAGTGATGGTATCAATGACTGATAGTCTCCAGGTCAAAGTCCATGCTCCTCAGCTGAAATGCGGATCTGTGTACCCATCTGATTTCTATTAAATGTAATAAACCCTCACTTACCTGGACCAGGATCATGTTCAGCTTTCCAATGTACACCTTCTCCTTCTGTTTAACAGACAAAAAAAACAATGTCTACACAGTGGCCTAAAATACATTTTGCAGTATTTACATTTAAAAATGGTCTAAACTCAGGATTAAATGAATTACTGCTGCACAAACGTACCTCTACATTTGTAGCATCCGATGAGGTCTTGATAATAAGACCAACAACATATTTTTTTATTCCTAGAAAAACAAAAAGCAACATTTAAAAACATTTTAGTATTTAACAAAATGATTTTCCTGGTTGTTGCCCAGCAGAAAAAAAATTGTGCACACAAATTTTAGAGCAATACAAACCTTGAAAGAGAAATTTTCAGTACTAAAAAGTTAATTTTATGAACACTTATTGGGGTGTACCAACTCTGTTCAAAGACACTGCAAAATGTGAAACGCAACTATTGGATAAAAAGCATAGTAAACAGGTTGGGACTCAAGAGAACTAAGGGTATTTCAAAGGACCCTCTGGCTCTGGTTTACCTCTTACACATCTATTACACATCTATAAATACACATCAACAGTCAGAAGACAGGGGTCTTTTATAAGTAAAACACCTGCAGAAAGAACCATTTGGTAGTCGCCTCAGCAAAGATTAAAATGGGGAAAAAAGCTCATGATATTGATCAATACTTACACATCATCATATCCTTATACATGCATCAAAACATGATAAGCCAGAAGGGAAGGGTACTTAATAGTAAGTGGTGAGGTAGCTTGGAACAGGACCACAGAGTGAAACAGAGAAGTCACAGATGTTCAACTCATAGAGAATTAAATGGCAGTGAATACCAAGTCAATCCTGGCTCCCTGGAGGACTGAGGATCATCTGGCTGACTCTGATTGGTCAGTGACTAATATCGGAGTACAGGCTGACTGGTCGGACATTAATGTCACTGAAAAGTACAGTACTGAAAATGTACAGTAGAAACTAGCCTGCAAAACATTTGGATCAGTGAAAAATAAATACTAGAAGTAAAACAGTTGACAAAAATCTGTAAAAATTCTGCAACAATCAACAACCAGCTGTTAAGAAAATTGCTTTAGGCAAAACAGTAGACAGATGCAGATAAGAGTTTATAGGCAAAGCACCTATCAATGAGATGTTATGAGAGGGAGCACCAACTGGTTTGAACAGCACTGACAGCAGCCACACCCCGGAAGAGCCATGGCATCCAATATCAGTACTTACAGGATTACCACCAGGACACCAGACTTGCAAAAATCAAGCTCCAGATTACACCCCAAGTACTATGCATTTAAAACCTTGCGCCGACAAAATGAAAGGATGCCATTTCAGCAAGAACCTGAGTGCACTGGGGAGACCTTGTGTCACTTGCACAAAACCAGAATGTCACTGACAGAAGGTCAAACCTACTAAAGGGTCAAACTGGAGTTAAGATAAGGATGTTGCTTGGATACCTTAAGACTAAGGCCAATTTACAACTTCTCAATTGCCAGCCAAACAGCTGCAGAGAGATGAGCAACAGACTTTTAAGACAGAATGGTTCTACAGCAATTTGGCACAAAAGAAAGAACAGCAGGATTGTGGTAATCTCCTCTTTGTGTGAAACCACCAATGGTAAGACAAAATCTGTAATCTTAAGCCTACGTTTGACAAATGGAAAGCGAGGCTGTTTGCAATGATAACCTTGCTTTGGAGACTACAAACATAAGGACTGCCAAATGAAGCCAGATAAATAACACCAAGTCCGTAAAACAGGGGCACTGGTAGACAAAGACATCACAGAATCACACTCCCACACTGTAACAGTGAGCAGTAACGCCACAGAGCACTCATAGGTCTCTAGACGTAGAACCCTGTCGCCATCAAACTCACTGGCTGTTTCACGTCTCAGACAGAATAGCTTTCCTTCATACGAATCAGTTCCCTTTCAACACAACATGTCTCTATAATCAGTCTGGCCCAGATGATAGGGATCCAAACACTCGATGGTTTCTCTCTCAATGCCTTACGGTGAAGATCAGATGCTTAGCCTCAAGCAATATTTCAACACAGACTTGACCTAGCCAAATGCCGCACAAACCAGCAGGCTTTGCAAGGTACCTGGTCACTTGACACTTAGCAAAAGCATGCAGCGATGACAAAATAAGAATTTCATGAAGGAAAGTACAAATCTTAAGACAATGTCTAAGCTATCCATAAAAAACTGGCCTTTTGCACTTCACAAATACAAAGCTTAAAAAAAAATAAAATCAGGCAAATATAACAAATCCATTAGAGCATTTTATATCATTAGACAGGAAAGACTTACTGACAAGATGACATTTTATCAAGATTTTTAGCAAAATAGAACAAGACAGCAAAATGCAGTGTGGGGTGAATTGGTATGCAAGACCATGTTCAATGGCAACTCACTTTTGGTTTGTGGATTAACATAAGATGACCCAAAATAAATGACAGAGGAAGCAGGCTTACCTTCACACTGATTGCGGGGAAGAATCTTCCATCTCGTTTTAATAACCGTTTCCAGAATCTGCAGTGCATAATACTGTAATGCATGAGGAGAAGCAGACGTTAGGGATGCGTTGTACAACTTCAGACCTTTCACTGCATCTATCACCAAAGTTATGCATTTAAATGAGGAAGAATACACTTGCTCTGAATTGTGCTTCCCTGAAATTTTATTAAAACATACGTTTTAAGAAACCGATAGGCAACTAAAAAATTAAGACCAAAACAAAAAAAAAAAAGATAAAAACACACTCTGATACACATTTCATGCATTCAAATTAGGCTTTTCCTTCTCTCCTCCTTTGCTCTACTAAGTACGAAGATTTGGATGCAACCCTGTAGACGTCCTGCTGTTTTTCCCAGTATCACACCAGACAGTGAAAGACAGAGGGGGAGGAAGGGGGGGATAGTAAATATCCTTATATTCACTAATGCCTGTTCATAAATGTTACTGCAAGAGGGACATCGGACTCAATACATACTGAGGGGATGAAGTGTTGGCCTCAAGAAATCACTAAAGAACACAGCTAACCTTACTGACCCTATTTAAGTCAACAAACACAACCAAAACACATGCACAAACACACAAACGCGCACACACAAGCCCACACACACATACAGGGCTGCTCGATACCGAATTATACATCAACAAAACTGGGGGAGAAAAAAAAAAAACTGTTTTCACCTTGAACTGGTGTGCCTCTCAAGGAACAGCAAGACAAACCACAGGTTTACTTTAACTTCTATACTACTTGCTTTTTAAAGCATTTTATGATCAATTATTTTCAATGCACGCATTATAGGTACTTCTCTTATACGGTTCGTATCACTGAGATCACCAGTATTTCAACTGTAGGGATCATTAACTCAAAATAAATACACAACTAAATAAATAAGGGTGGGGGGTTGAGGAAACACAAAAAATTGCTTAGGGAAAGGAGGAACACAATGCAAGATGTTAAAATGTCAAAGCAAGTAAGTCATTAATGGTGAACTCAAGCGGACTCCCATTTTATATGAAGCATCTACTAGCATGTCAGTTTTCTCCAAAGCTTAAATACATTATAGATTCCCATTGGCTGCACCTTTAACATACAGATTATATTAAAACTCAGAAACAAAACCAAGCCTTGCAAACCTTCCGACAAGTGCCAGTTTTAGTGCAAGTCTTGTTTCGTTAATAAAAAAAAAAAATACATGGATTAAAAAGAAGAGAGAGACCGCAGTAAGATAAGCACAAAGAAATAAAGAGCCGTTCATGATCCCTACAGGGGAAATACCTGCTCCCACACTTCTCTTTATGACTGAGGTTAAGGCTACAGTCTGAACCCTCCCTCCTCCCAGTGAGACAAATGCAATAGAAACTGATGAACAGAATTCAGTCAAAGGGAATCAAAAGGGTAGACCTTGTGGAGGCCTGCCGCCAAAGCCTAGCTGTGTCAAGGTGCACAGGAAGACACACCCCTTTTCTTCCTATTACAAGCAATCAACATAATGGAACAGTAAGATTAATATCAAATATTAACAATTGGAATTAAATTAGAAAAAAAAAATTAAAAGCCAAAATGTTTAAGTGCTTTAGGTAATGTGCCATTTTAAAAAAAATCTCTAAATAAATTAACGAAGAATTTAGATAAATTTAAGAGGTGGTTACCTTCGTTTTCTTTCTGTTCCTCTAATGACCTCACTTTTGGCAAGTTAGAAATTTGAGTATTTAAGTACTGTTGATAAATCAACTCAAAGATTAGTAATGACTGTCAGTGGGAAGAGCAAATTTACAGGCAAGCAAAAAAAAAAAAAGAAAAAAAAAAAAAAAGGCAAACTGATTTACCGTTACTTTGAGGAAGTCAAAGTGTGGGGTATATTACATACCAAGATCAAAACTGCATCCAGTTTGCACATGGGCACCAGATACCCGAACGTCTCTCGGATTCAAGTAACCCATTAATCACAGCTAATAATTCATGTACCATTTGAAATAACTGGAATTGGAAATATTGCTATTGTCAATTGTCTTTTGACATGAGCAACAGGTATTTGCAAGGTCATGAAGTAATTCTAAAGGAGAATCGCCAGAGCAAAGGCGTTTCATTCTAAATGGTGGAGTTTCAAGAGTAAGCTGGAACAGAGCAGGGGGAGTCGAAACAAGGTAACAGAGTGCTTCAGTGTTACCACTCCACATTAATGTCACCAAAGAAACAAACAAAAAAAAAAAAGCAGGAAGTGTTTGTGACAAAGGGGAAAACAACAGGGCTCAGCAGACGTATCCAAACTGTGCTGGTTTCATTTCGTCCATGTAAATAAGCTTTTACTGGACTTCCTCAAAGTACAAAGTTAAATCCTGTCCATAGCACAAACCCGATGTAGCTTACTTTGGTGTTCATGTTCTGCGAGAACTCCAGAATGGTGTCAACTCTCGTCCATGCATCTGGGTGCTCTTTCAAATGGGTCAACACCTCCTGCGCCATTCTTTGCTACCGGGGAGGAATAAATGCAAATTACAGATTGCTGCTTAGGCAACAGTCACTTTGTCTTAAAGAAATGGCACCGGTAAAACTAAATCAAATCATTTAAATTTCCCACGCACGGCTCAGTAATTCTTTTAAAGGTAAGATATTTATTGCTAAGTGCCTCTTTAGACTACACTCCGGAAAGCACTTTGGCCAGAGAATCTGAACAAAAGCACCTCCTACAGACTAGTGAAAGGCTTGCAGGTTGTCAGCTGACAGCTATGACTGATGGGCCGTTCATTCAAGGAGAAAGACATTCCATGGATAAGGTATAATGGAGTACAATTAATAAACATAATAATAATAATAATAATAATAATAATAATAATTACTAAACAGTATACTACAAAGAAAAATGTACTTAATTCTAACAGATAATACCTGGTTTGGTTGCAGATAATTGGAAACATTGAAATGGTAGAATGAATACATTATATCCAAAAAACTAAGTGTGGTATAAACTGCAAAATACTCATATACCCTAAAATCTACAGATTTATTTAATATCGCCATACCTGGGGCCCTTCTCCATGGTACAGACAATTCACCACGTTGTCCAGCAGGTTAATGTCCAGTTTCTGGCTGAAGTCCAGCAGCTGTCTAGCTGCATGGTCCGCTAACATTGTCATAATTGCTGGCATAGAGATCTGCAGTAGCGGGGTGGGAGGGGGGATAAAAAAGAATATCCGACAGGCAAAGTCACGTGAATTAAATGGTGATCTGCAGACAGCTAAAAATGAAGTCCCCTCCTCCCCATACATTCTGCAGTATCAAAGAGACTTAGGCCCCTACTTTATGAAACACTCTCAACGTTATTTTGCGCACAACCCAAATATAACTGGTCAGTTAAAAATATATAGAAATTGCTGGTATGTTAAACATCACAAACTTATGTGGTGCAAAAAACTTTGTACTCTAAATATCGTTGTAGTACTCATCCTGGAATAACACAGAAGACCAAATCAAAGCAGTAATTGCTTCTTTTTATGTTTTATTCCAAAGCTAGCCAAACACTATAAACAGAAAGAGAGCACGATAAGCGGGAATTATATAATAGCAAACCACGTGTGTGGCGCGATCCCATTACACGATTTTCTACGTCATACTGTTTACACCTGACTGTTGTGGGGAAAATGGGACTTAATCGTCGCTGTACGAACGTCCTTAATATACTGACCGAGGTGTATTTAAAAGCCATAAAAATGACATTGCTTAATATTTTATGGCAGAACGCTTAATGAATAATGCGAGACGGCGGAAAGCCTTATAACCTCCGACGTATTAGCTAGCTATCGTGAATGAACAGGAAATCGCTGACTGCCTTTTTACACCATAACCTGTTGATATTTAATTTATCCAGCCGACCAGAGCTACAAGGCGAGCAGAACGATACAGCTAGCAATGTAACGCTAGTTACGACTGCAAATCGATATGTGTCAAAGGGGTTGGGTCAGAACGGTTTATAATCCATTATAGTTTTACAATACTGCAATACATTACAGCTAGTAGGTCATATTAAGAATAAATGAATTATCAACCCAATTCGTGGAAAAAATGGCTTAAACACGCAACGCTTATGACCGATTCATAGGACATGACACTTTCGCCTAGGGGACAATGCATGCCTCGCGCCATGTATATTTTAACTAGTCGCGTTAATACACAATATAGATTAATACAAAAGCTATATCAAAGAACACACGCCACTTAAAAAGGTTCCGTATAACCTAACGTCACGGCTATATTTGTTAGCTGGGTTGTAGTTTCAACTATTACTATAAATGCAAATTCCCCTCGTTATAAATCATTCTTGGTCGCTTCGAGTTCATCGCTAACGATCCGCGAAACACGAGACGTATTCAAATTAGCTAACTGTGCAATTATTAGCCATCTGATCGTGTACCTGAACTTGAGATAGCCAACTAATGCCCCTACCGAAACGATGATAAATTACTTTCACTATTCAGTTTCCATTGCAATGAGCTACTCAACTGACTGTGGGATTGAATTGATTACTAGCTTCATAATCGTACGACAAACATCTTTATAATTTACCCTATAATAGCCCCTCCATCCAGAAAACCGCTCTCCCGGGAAGAATAACCCCTCCCACATAGCTAGCTGCTAGCGTGCTAGCCATCGCAACGAGGGCACAAGCACGCTAGCTTCCTGCGCTCAACTCTCTGCCTGATTTTACTGGCAAAAATGACTATCCGAGGCGCCACCACTGAATTGCATTCTTAAGTTAAACCACCCCCGAGGCTCACTTGCCGTTCGAAAGAGCGACACGGCTAGCTGGCCGATTTCCTATCTAAATGATTTTGCAGCGCGCCTAATGCTACTACAGTTTGCGTTAAGCTCACGCCACGGGCGCTGTTATTAGTGGGAGGCATGACTTCATTCAATCCCGGATCGGGCCTTCACTTTCAATATCGCTCCAGACACGCATGACATGAGCTCTCGTGTCAAACGGCACCATCCTCTCAACTGCGAAAAATCTATAACTGCCTATGAGCGGTTTACTTACCTACGTTTAATCACTCTTCCCCTCCTTTCGTTTTAATTCCAGCAACAGTTAATTAGAATACAATAATTTCTTTTTTATAGAATTCTGCAAATATGAAGGCGAGTAAAATGTTTTGTGACTGGTACACAGTCAATAATTACCTGCCAAAAATTCCAACCCTTTGAATGAAAGAAGTGAGGCGTTTGCCAGAGCCTAGATTGAATTCAGTACCGTTGCTGCTAGTTGAGAATTTTCTGTGGCTAACGTTAGCCCTGTTCCAATAGAATGAGTATTGTTAGCTGCTAGTGGAAAAGGACCACTGATATGGGTTCTCCAACAATAATCACGGCACGCTATGTAATTTGTTAATCCGATTCATTTTACGAAATTAGATAGTCCCTTGATTTACAATTTAGTTCTTTACTGAAATATTTTATGCAGCGGGGCGGCTTAAGAGAATGCAAGCCTGTGCTTCTTCTCCTCTCAAGCAACAAACTCATAACCGGTTGAAACCGGTTCAGACTGGGAGATTCCATCTCGGTTTAGTTTTCAGCCGATGGCGCCGCGGAAAGTTTGGACAAACGTCACGCCCATCGTCGGCTACGATTGGCCCGAGTCCAATTACCAACCACCTAGGTGCCATTCTACAGGACAGACCACTTGTCAATCAATTTCAATTCTTGCAGGCGCACACGCGACCGCTCCGCCCTTGGACGGAAAAAGAAGGCGGGATCAAAGTGAAACGAAGCCCTCGTTTCAACTATTCTGAATGGTACACAGTGCTGTCAATTTGTTGTTACCTAAATCCGCGTGTTAGTTACAATGAATCTGCAAGTTGCCAAGTGTCGTTTCTATTGGCTTAAAATACATGATTGACATTTTGAATTTTAGGTTTCGCGATGCAAAATATAACGTGTAAAGAAAAACCCAAGTTAATGTTAATAGATAGCGATATTATAAATAAAACGCAATCACATAACGTGTCTCATGTATCGCATTTGTCTGTGCTGTCCTAAGAACGCAGCTTATGCGAAAATAAAACCGTGCTCTTCAGTTCGTGGTGCTTCTAACCTGGTAATTTTCCACTTGCCGCGAAGGGGAGTGGTTGTATAGTAACGGGGTATGATAGGCGCATGGCACGAAGCAATAGCACACAAAGAAAACAGTCTCTTTCATGTAACATACGAAAGAAAATCAGCGTTCATTTGAAAACACTCGGAAAGTGAAAAGTACACACGTGTTTTAAAGCGATAATTCGAAATATTGCAGGATAAGTGCCCCTGTATTGGGCAAGGAACTGCGTGTGTGTTTTTTTTCTCGGTGGTCATGTGACTCAGCGCAACTTGATGGAAAAATACTGGACTGAAGAGACTAGCCACTGTAAATCAGTAGCCTATTCTTATTGTGAATATAGTACATTTTTAGTTTATCTTGCAACTTTGTTATGTCCTTTATATATTATACATATTCATTGTTAAATACTATCCCAGTACAGTCTGTGCCATTTTGCTTTCCTAATTAAGTAGCTGTCTACCAATACGTGCATTTGAATGCAATCTCCAAAAATAAGTCAGTATATTTCTTTTAAAACATCATATTGGTCAATAACCTGTAGGTAACAATTAACCACTGACATTTTGCCTGAATACTGACAATAACAAAATGCTATACTCTTTTTGCAAAAAGCCTGCATTACAAACATACGAACTAGTCATTAGAGAATAATGTATAAAGAATTAGTTCAACTAATTGAAATTTTAAGATCTTTTGGGTCTGACTGACTATATAACTGGGTAAAAGGGTAGCATGTAGATGTAGATGTAAATTAAATGAATCACATGTTTATATGTTTTGTGGCTTGTTTCTATGGTGTTGTAATGAGTTCCCCTCAACACTGAACTGTGGATTATGCTTTCAACAGACTTACAACATGAAAAACTGCACTTTATCCCAGAAACACTGAAGGAATGCCGTTTTACTAGTTATACACAAGCACTTAGGTATTGTTTTTATATTTCTCTTAGGAATATTTCGTATCGCTGTAGTCCATAAACACATTGTGTTTATTAACCTATTTCTATAGGCTACTCATTTTACTGACTTTTGTATCACTTTAAACAGAAACAAATGAACATGACAAAGTTTCTTACAAACCAAAACAAGATTATGATTATGTTTCAGTAATCTAAAAAAGAATTAAATTCAATGTGTTATGATTGTTCATTTATGATACAGCTTCGCCATTCATTCCACGTGTACATTTATCGCACTGCTGAAAGCTAGACAATAGCTATACAATAATAAATTACATATGTGAAATTTCCACCACACCCTATTGAGAATGCTGCCAATAGCCGATATAATCACTTCCCATCGTCACTGAAAGAGTATGTACCTGAGTTTCATGAATAGCTATCGATTGTAGCCGTCTAAGTTACCATATCCTCGTTGTCTAACTCTTCCATCCAGAAAAACAAATATTTATTTTTTCCCAAAAACTTAGGGCAGTGCCATCCTAGTGGAGCCAAAGTCTGTTGTCTGAGCTCGAAAGTTATAAGTGACGAATAAGACTTTTTCGTGGGCAATAACATTTTACTGTGCTTTTGTTTGCTATTTAACGCTTGAGATGTCCTAGAATAAAACGCGAAAGCTGCACTATCAGCTTGAATTGTGTGATGATGAAGAGGCAGTCGGAGGGAGCGCGAGAGTGTAGCTGGACCTCGTGGCCGATAAAGCGCGTTCAGCAGCAGACGGGGAATTGCTGTGGTGCAGCAGGACAGGACGGTGCTGTCACAACGCGAATGGAAACGTAAGCATGCTGAGTGCAAATAGCTACTACTTCGTATTTTAAAAAAGTCAAACGCTCGCTTCATCATTTACATCTCCAAAGAACCAGGGCTGGCAGTGAAATCTTCCCTCTGTTTTAGGAGGTTTGCTCCTCCGTATGCACTGCTTTCCATTACAACTTTTAGGGATGTGTAATTCTTCGCGTACGGTACACAAAAAAAACTAATTAAACTTAATCTTATGCAGTAATTACCATTATATATAGGTCAGGACAGTTATTCACCCACAGTTTGTCTTTATTGCTTTGAAGACCCTTGAATTTTACAGACATTTACAACCCTTTATACACTTCGGTAAACATTCGTTCCACAAATAAGCTTTCAGCGCGTTTGAGATGTAAAACGTGATCCCACTGATTCCAGACATTCTAGAAAAACAGGGATCCGCTGCTAAAATTACGCATCAGTTCACCAAAGAGAGCCCTCTGGCCAGCGTGTCAGTCTTTTCTTTTAAAAGGCTTGCAGATTCTTTGCCACACACACACACGTGTGACAACAGAGGTACGTTGTTCAGGATCGGACTGGTCGAATCCCGTTTCATCTGGTCCCGGCTGCCTATTTACATATATTATCGTTACATCAGAGGCTGCCCTCAGTAACCCAGCGCCTCGTTTTGCTACTTTAGCATTTTTATTCTCAGCGAGGAACTTTGAGTAGTATCTTTACCTATGCACTGAGTATATCAACAGAAACGACATACAAAGAGGTGTTAAATAATGCTTATCGAAGTGGAAAAGATAAATAACCAGTACCACGAGTTGAAATTTAAAATAGGCTGTACATGCTTTTAGCATCTATATTTAAAATCTAAGATTAAGATGTATGACGTCGATCCGTAACTAGGAAATTTTCTGTTTCGAAAATACCAGCCAATGTTGGGTGAACGGTCAGAAGTAAAGTAAATGTTTGTGTGTTTTTTTTTAAGAATATGGATTATCTCTTCGTAGGTTGATTGATGTTCCTTCTGAACCAGATCGCTCAGTATGCCATTGGTAAAAGAATTCATCGTCGACCGACGTTACGTAACAACTGTATTAACTGGACTTTTAAAAAACATGTAAAGAACTTGCGCCATCTAGTGATTGAAAGCGCACTAGTTCTTATATACACACACAAATATGACGTGTAAAAGTAATTCAAATTTAATAGAAGTCAAAATAAGTTATTTTAAAATTAAGCCTACTACAATAGGTACTCTATGGACAAAAGTTATAATAGCTGCCACTCTTCTGGGAAGGCTTTCCACAAGATTTTGGGGTGTCTGTGGGACTTTTCCCCCATTCATCCAGAAGAGCATTTGTGAGATCAGGCACTGATGTTGAACGTGAAGGCCTAATCAGTGGAGGTTCTAGACCATTTCAACTGGGGGGCCAGACTGGGGTCAGTTGTTCTGTTAGGGGGGGCAGATACATTTGACCTTAATGTCCTTTAAGTTTGGGGTTAAGGGTCAGAGCTCTGTGGGCCAGTCAAGTTCCTCCACATCTCACCAAACTCACCAAACCATGTCTTTATGGACATTGCTTATGCTCTAGGGCACAGTCATGCTGGAACAGAAAAGGGCCTTCCAAAAACTGTTCCCACAAAACTGGATGCATAGAAATGTCCAAAGTGGCTGAAGCGTTAAGAGTTTCCTTAACTGGAACTAAGTGGTCTCGCTAAACCCCTGAAAAATAAGCCCATACCATTATCCCTCCTCCACCAAACTTTACAGCTGGCACAATGCAGTCAGGCAGGTAACATTCTCCTAGCATCCACCATACCCAGACTAGGCCATCAGACTGCCAAACAGAGAAGCATGATTTGTAACTTCACAGAACACGTTTCCACTGCTCCAGGGTCCAGTGACAGTGTGCTTTACACCACTCCATCCAACACTTGGCATCATGCCTGGTGATGTGAGGTTTGCATGCAGTTGCTTGGCCATGGAAGCCCATTCAATGAAGCTCCCAGCACACAGTTTTTTGTCCTGGGGATAATGCCAGAGGACGTTTGCAACTCTGCAGTTACTGAGTCAGCAGAGTGTTGGTGAAATGGAGAAAGGGGCATCCTATGACAGAACCACGCTTGAATTCACTGAGCTCTTCAGAACGGCCCATGCTTTCACAAACATTTGTAAACCTGACTGCATGGCTAGGTGTTTGATTTTTTTATACACACCTGTGGCTATGGATCTGAATGAAACACCTGAATTCAATGACTGAGAGGTGTGTCCCAATACTTTGTCCATATAGTGTACCTTTCACCATGATTTTCTCTGAAAACAAGGAACCTCAATGCTTAGGAATTCTCAGGGATGTCAGTAGCTAGATTCTGCTCAAGATTAAAAGTGCAACAAATACAACATCCTGTTTTTCCATTCATGTAATAAGGGAATGCAAATTTACACGATGAGAACTATGACAGACCAAACCCTAGCTGTAGAAAACTGATTCCCAAGGCACAGTAGACCTGCATCCAGTGCGTAAAATTTCTGAGTTGGGTTTTGATCTGGGAAACCTGAGGTGGCCCCTGACACCGACACTACTCCCTGACCCCCTCTTGTGCTTAAACAGAGGACACTAAGCTTGATTTAGGCACTGCTGCCAGCGTAGTGATTTTTTAGACCCCTCCGACGACTGTTTTTTTCTTTCAAAAAAGTGACTAGCGAAAAATCTAACGACTTTTAGGGCAAATTTTTGCTGACAACAGAAACAGAAAAAAGAAAATCAGCTGTATTAAAATACAGTAGGCCTGTATGTGAGGACAGAGAGCAGGAGAGAAGCAAACAGATGTCACATATGATACTAGGTACAATGCAAAGGCGACACAATGATGTACCCAATATGCTAATTAGCGCATGGTGTCATCTAGTGACATTTAGCGAGTTTTCAAACAGGCTTTAGCTACTTTCCATTGAAAGTAGTTGGCAACATTGGATTTAAGCACCACATTGCTGAGAAGTAGATTTTAGCATATTGCTCCTGGTCCCCGTTAATAAAGTACAGTACAGCACAGATGAATCCTGCAAGAGACAATGAAACGTGCTTTGATGATCAGTACTCAGGAACCTTAAAGAACCTCTTGCAAAAATTTCACTAGGTTTTAAGAAGCATTAATATTGTAATGCTGTTTTTAAATGAATATAAGATATAGGCTACTTTATGACACTGACGACATTTCCGCGAATCAAACAGAAAATAAGTGCATTCAGAAACACACGTAGCTATTTAGTCAGATAATTTGTTTGCAAGTTATAAATTTTACGTTTGATATTACTTTTTTTGCTTCAGTGAGTTTTATTTTCTCACAGATTTTTATTTTTGGTTAATGTTGATGCTTGATAATATTGGCACAAATCTGATTCCATAAAAAAACCAATCTGGTTAACAGCTTTACTCTGCACTGGTGAGTATCAGTGAAGTATGTTTCATACATTTTTAATTAACCCCAAAAATGGAACTGTGAAGCACCTAGTGGCCTGGTCCTGCCCGGAAGACAGTGCTGAGTAATAGTATATTGGTGCGGTGTCCTTGTCGTAGAGACTGTGGCAGAAGGCTAAAGACCAGAAGCTCAGGCCATTTGTCAGTGTTCCACATCTGGCACTGTCAGGCTCTAACTGCTGCGTGTATCTGCCTGGGTAATCTCTGCCGCTCTAGCCAGCCATAAATTAACCCCTGTGTTCTTAGTGGGTGCCTTTCAGTTGGACAGATGCTCCCTGCTCCGTGTCTGTCACTGGCCATCGCCAAGGACAAAAGCCTTTTGTATACCTCAGAGACCCCAATATTACTGGCCGACGTCTGGAGGATAAAGAGTCCACAGTCGCATTCACTATCCTCATTTTTTTTCTTCTTCTTCTTGCTCCTTCCTTTAGGAGACACGTAGTGCAAAGAGGGGATGCTAGGAATGTCAAATTTAATGCGGTGAATACTCGACGTCTCGTGAAGGGATGAAAAAATGGGAAAGGAACCAGCCCCTCAGTGCCCCTGCTCCTGTATCTGCCGGAGGTACCATCCATGAATGTTCCGCAGCATTGAGACATCACCTATTCTTGTGAAGTCACCATATACAGCTCTTGAAAAAACTGAGATCACAGCACAATTTTATGTTTAACTCATTTCTTAATTTATGGGTGTGCATTTGTGAATAATATATATTTTTTTGCACACTACAGCCTGGTTCTTCTCTGTTTCTCATTAATGAAAGGCTTCTTCCTTGCTTTACAGAACTACAGTCCTGCTTCTAGGAGCCTGATATGAACTGTCCTAGCAGTGCACTTCACACCTGCAATATTTCCTATAACATCTGTAGAGGTGGTGGGTCCAAGCAACTAGAGGAGGCAGGACTAAGACATCCAATTCGTTAGTCCCGCCCCCCTCTAATTGTTTGGACCCAACTCCTCTCCAATCTGATTGGTTATCTCCCTGAACCAATCATTTTTACACATTTTTGTGTAAGTAAAACTCCCATTAGTGAACATTTATACCCTCCATGAAAATGAGCAAAAAATTATTGTCCGTTAACGATGTCAGACTCCTGACAGAGGCAGCCAGGTTTTGGGTGAAAATATCCTGGTACTTAATGGAATTCATTATGCCATTGATCTTTTACAAGAGCTTGTTAATGGCTTAACAATAGTGGATCACAAAAGAGCCCCAGAGCACACACCCAGTGTATTCTTCTTCCCGTGACTCTTGGCAAGGTTCAGCCATTGGGTTCTTCTCTGGAAGGCCTTCTTTCATACTGCCGTTTCAAATAGCTAGTTGACATGGAGTCGACTGTAAAACAGTCTATAAACTGAATATGTCTGGTATGCTAAAGGTCACCATAGGCTTTTAAAATATTGCTTATAGCCCTTGTAAAGTGATGTTTATCACCAGCAGCTGATACAAAGTTGTCTCAGTATGAAGCTGTTGGTGGATTTAGCATATGGTTAGGTTCAGTCGCAGGAAAATAACCCATAAAATGCACATTTAAAATGTTTAAAACAACATTACCATTTTAAATACATGTTTAGCGTAAACATCTGGAGTGCTGACTAAACTCAAACATACCGTAGTACCGTATGTGTCAAGAAGTACCAGCAATCATGCAATATACACCATAAAATATATGAGGGAGGATACACCGATCAGCCATAACGTTACAACCACCTGCCTAGTATGGTGTAGGTGCCCCTTCACCACCAAAACAGCTCTGACCCACT
>JAODJW010000062.1:7379700-7400570 GCA_026777045.1 Hyperopisus bebe | reverse complement strand
CGAGGAGAAAGGGGGCGGGGCCAGCGTGAGCAGGCGGCCAGGCGAGGAGAAAGGGGGCGGGGCCAGCGTGAGCAGGCGGCCAGGCGAGGAGAAAGGGGGCGGGGCCAGCGTGAGCAGGCCGCCACACTCCCGGTCTCACTCAAGCATGCTGGCGGGTACCCAAGCAGTGGAGCCTAGCGATTGGGAGAGGCAGGCCAGGCCTGAGGTTCTTCACTCCCCCCGCATCTCCTCAGGCTGCCTCCCACCTTCACCTGCCCCCTCTGCCACAGCCGCCGCACCTCCCGCGTCCACGGACTGCCCCAACTGTAACCGGGAGAGGAAGATACGGCAGGAGTATGACAGATACATCGTCCAGGCCCGCCGGGACAGGGATGCCCTAAGCCAACGTGTGCAAGAACTGGAGGCCAGGCTTCAGAGGTGGGAGAAGGCAGGACCTCCACGCTCCTCAGGAGCAGCGGGAGCTCAGGGTGCAGCAGGGGCCCAGACCGGGGAGACTGCAAATGTCAGTGAGGTAGGAGGTGAACCAAGACATCGAAAGGGGGCTCTCTGTGTCACAGGGGTGAAGGAACGAGGACTAACACATCCAGAATGAGAGGCATTCTGGAACTTTAAATAGACATGAACCGGTATGAAAATTTAATAACATGATAGTAGTGACCAAAATAATCACTGTTATTATTATCACAGTATTGTTAAAATGCACTGAAAATGTTTAGAAAGAACTGATGCACAAACTCACGTCATTTCACCAAGGTTTATATCGAAAACCCTAAATAAAATTAGCAGCACTATGCACCTTTTGTTTGAATGAACATTAAAATAATAGCATAGCCAAAACCTTGTGTAAACATATGAAAACTAATCAAATGTGCATTGACATTAAAAACCGCCAGAGCACTGTCACAGTTCAAAACATGTAAGTTGGCTCAAACTGTGCACACTGGTGTGTTAGCATTGCCTTGTTCTTCTGCTTTGACTCAGCAGGAGTTGTTCAGCAGTGGAGGATTCGTGCTTTTGCTGCGAGATGACATCACGAGCCAGGGGGGAGCACCAGAGGGGCCAGACTGTCCTGTAGGCAACACGAGCAGCGGCAGCCAGGCGGAGAAGGACAGAGAGAAGGAACACCTCCCAGTGAGCACTGCGGCGGCGACCAAACCTCCGACCGTCTCCTGCCCGGTCACCTTTGTATTCATACGCTCGTCTCTCTGGGAGCACTAACACTACTGCTAAATATGACCTTCAACAAAGTGAACAGCAAACTGCTCACTTGATTTCCAGAAACGGCAGAGAGAGCCAGTTACAGATGCTGCATTTTAGCAGATTTTAGCAGAATTTCAGCGTAAGTTTTGGCATTGCTGTGGTGGACAAGGAGATAAAGGTGCTCTCAAGCACAGGAAATGTCCTGAACAGAGTGACTTCCTTTAAGAGTGATTTAAAATCCTTATTATATTTTCTGATTTACTCAACCATAGAAAATCGGAGTACCTCAAACACAAGGCATCCAGTCTTTTTAAACCTGCTTCTGTCAGTGGGGTTTGATTTTTCTCTCTCTTCCCTTTGGTTAGTTATGTACTGTAAGAGTCACCCCGCTAAGGAAATAATTAATGGAGGAAGCGTTATTCTTAAACCCCTTTGCTGTACTTCAGGAGAGCCTGCAGGGAGAGCCGGAGGTGATGCAGGACCAGTGGGGGGGATGCAGCGGGAGGGAGGAGGAGCTGGCTCGCCAACTGCAGGAGCAGACGGACCTGGCGGTGCTCGAAGCCCAGGATCTCCGGGCCTGGTTGGAGAGGGACCGGCTGCAACTCCATAGCCTGGAACGCCAGAAGGTACTGGAAGGTGGAAGTTTGATGGGGAAACTCCATGACTATCTACTGCAGGTTATGGAAGAAAGAGGCTAGGTGTGGAAACAGAGTTAGCACGTAGCATTGGTACATTTTTGTTCTCCTATTTCAAGGAGACCCTATCCCTGGAGCTGGAAGATGTCAGAGTAAAGTATGCGAGATTCCAAGAGGAGGCTGCATTGGTCATGGCTGACCTGCAGAGGGAGAAGGTACTCGTTTAATCAGGCAGAACATCCACCTCCACTATCAGTAGACAGAAACCATCGCTCCAACCCAACGGCAAGTTGTATTGGCTAATCAGTTCCTTCGTTGAATCTCTAATGAAATTTTGCAGGATGACTTATTGTCGCAAGTAGAAGAGAGAGAAAAGAGTTACGAGAAGGTGAGCTTATTAAATTTATGTCATTTTAACAGTAAAACAAACACATAATTCAGCAAGTCTTTGTGGTTTGAACTGAAACCCGGTGAGGGTTGTTAGCATGCAGTCCTGGGTCTTGCCCGGCAGGTGGTGATGGAGAACGCGGACCTGAGGTTGAAGGTGGATGCTCTCCTAGGCGAGGTGGGACCAGGTGGCCCCCCAGACCCCCACGGCCCACACAGGCTGACCGCTAGCACCGAACTGGTGGTCCTCTCGCACCATGTATCTCACTGCTACTCAAAGACCCAGTACCCAGGCAGGTCACATAGATTGTTACTTCCTATTTGAATAGTGTTCACGTTTCTGCGAAATCGAAAAGGAGGCATAAGCAACGGTCATTGAATAGGTTCCTTGTTAAAGTTGCTCAAAAACAAAAATATTCCAGTGAGCCAACAGATAGCAGTGATTCTGTTTATAGTGAAAGTCGTCCTACAAAATAACCCTCTTCTCCTCTCTCGTATCCCTCACACCATCCACGATTCTTTTCAAAGGTAAAGTGCAGGTTAATTTGTTTTATGTATTATTACTTTATATTTTGTATTATTCATTTTTATATGAATATTTTTGGGTTGTGGAATGAATCATCTGAGTTTCCATGATTTCTTATGGGAAAATTCGCTTTGATATACGAGTGCTTTGGATTACAAGCATGTTTCTGGAACGAATTATGCTCGCAAACCAAGGTACCACTGTATTTGGAAGTAACCCCCTTTGTAATCACCAGCATTTTGATTTTCAATTATATATCTCAGTAACTAATTTTAATTAAACTGTAACTTTATTTTGTAATTTCATTACATAATGTCATTACATGTAACTTGTTACTCTCCAACACTGCCTGTAATTGTTTTGTCTGGCAAATATTTTTGAATTTTGTCTTGGATTGAATGCAATCTGTTGAATGCTCTTATTTGTTTGGTTCTTTTGCCAACAGATTACTGCATCCAAAGTGCAGCCGGAATCACCGCTGAGCCCGTGGTGACGAGCGATTCTGATGGCAACCCGCTGGCCCCAAAAGAGATCTTCAGGCAGCTGTGAGTCCCTTGTTTATTATACCAGCTGACAAACTGAATCCGATAGTTACCAAAAGCCCGACCCTCTCATTTCCCGTTTGGCTCCTTCGTATGATTGCCAAACTACCACAGTACTTCCCCTGCTAATTTATTTGTCCACAATCCCAAATTATATTTTGAATAAGTGCTAGATAACAGAAAGCAGGCTCTTGGTGGGCTGCCTGGCAGCACTACAGAGATGTTAGCAAAATCAAACCAATGAGTAAGCAGATGTATTAAGCAGTGATTCCCCTCCGGGTCCTCGGGGACCCCATCCGGTCCATATTTTTGCTCTCTCCCAGCTCCCTGTAACGTGTGCTGTCTGTAGGTCCCTGCGAACTGCATTAGAAAACACTGATATGAAGAACTGTTCAGTGTCTTAATGGGCAAAGCTTGCAAGGTTCTGTTGAGGTTGCTTGTTCTCCTCAAAGTCAGGTGGGTTAATTCCCAGTTCGATCCTTGGGGACCCACAAACAGTCCATGTTTTTGCTCCCCAGGAGGACCTGTCTGGCAGGGAGCTTGAAGGAAGCAAAAAACGTGGACTGGCTGTGGGTCCCTGAGAACTGGATTGGGAAACTCTGGTCCAAAAATATGCAGTTAAGGTGGACTGGTATCCCTTAGTACAACCCAGGGGTGATTGTAGGATTTGACACTTAGAGGGGACTCAGTCCTCTGGAGAAATATGGGTCTCCCATGGGGTTCCCCCATGATGAAATTTGCGCAATGTAAATGTGAGCAAAAAGACAAATCACTAATAATAATTTTTCAGGAGAGCTGAGCAAAAAAAGTATATGGTATTGAACCACCTATGGTACAAAAGTGTGTGTGCGTGTGTGCATGCATGGATTAAAATGTCCCCCACAATGTGATTAAAACCCTGTTATTTTGACGTTGCGGGGACTATTTTTCAGATCCAATGAAAATGAATCCAATCAAAAAACTAAAGATGCCAGAAGTCTCATTTAGTTTGGTTACTTATGGTTAAGGTTGGGGCTGGATAGGGGTTAAGGTCGTCATGTTGGGATTAGAGTTTTCCCCATAGAAATGAACGGAGAGTCCCCACAAAGATATAATTACTAACGTGTGTGTGTGTGTGTGTGTGTGTGCGTGTGTGTGAGTGAGACACTGAGCTCCCTAACAGAATGTCACCTTGGGCCTCCTTCAGGGCCCAGGAAAACCCCCCCCCCCCCCCACCTCGGGCCTGTATATGCATCCTGCTGGGAGCTGTCGTCAAGTCCATTTTGCCCCGCTGCCTTACTTTCTTTCTTACCTCCCTAGGACTGACCTCAGGCTCTCCGGGACCCTGAATGGAATTCCATTCTCTGCACCCATGTAATACTGCTTTGCACTGATGTGTTTTAAACCGGGACTCGATCTCTGCTTTGCGTTGCATGTGGCAGACGCCGGGAGCACAGCCTTCTCCGGGACGTGATGCTCATCCTGTACCGCCGCCGCTGGTTTGTGGACGACGCCGTGCCATATGTCCGCAGGACCCTGAGAAAGTGTGGGGCCAAACTTGACCCCCTGGACTGAACAAGCCCCTCCCCCCAGAATGGCAGAACCAAAATGAGGGCGACAAAAAGAAGAGCCAGAGTTGTACGTCCGTCTTGACGGATCCTGAGAAGTATTTCTGATTTACAAAGGAATGTTTCTTTAATTATCAATCAGTAATCCGATTTTTATTGCTCTATTAAACAATCCCTTTGTCATTAACATTCATGATGTACAATGTGCTAAATATCACTAATTTGAACAGCTGTCTAAAATAGACTCATGTGCTTTTTAATTTACTTGAACACCCAATATTTTCCCTTGAGTATTTCCCAGCATTCCTTTGGGGAAATTAATAATTGGTTGTTGAACTGGTTGTGGCAGAAAGCGGGTGGGTCTCGCAAGAGGTCTACCTGCTGGCAAGGCACCTTCAACAACACAAAACCCTGCTGGTACCTATTAATGCTGCATGCTGCAGAATACAGTCATACATGCTAATCAATTTTCCCCCCGCTACACTCATCCAGCTGGATATACAGTGGGGGTGTCCCACCGAAGAGCCTGCAGCAGCTTATCCTTCCTACTCTCTTAGTTACACCGTCCTGTTATTTTAATAGGGCAGTTAAATCAGGGGAATAGACTGAAAGACAAACAGGTAGCCATGGAGCTGTGGAAAATGGTCATGCAGTTCTGGCCAAGTGCCTTATTAGAATCAGCCACTAGGTGTCACTCTTATCCTTGACTTCCCTGGGCAAAGTCGTTCATGGTGTTTACCTACTGTATATAGTTACTTGTTTTTGCCTCCAGTGTGACAGGGTTCATAATATTGTACCTGCTCCATTCCACGAAAAAGTGATCCAAATATTTACATTGTACAGCAGGATGCTTTATGTACGTAATAGGAGCCGGCTGCTAACGTGTGGATGAATGTATTGCTGCAGGATTATATTTCCATGAGGCAGATTATATTTACTTCTCTATTATGGCTCACTAGGGTAAACCTTTCATAGCTGAGGTGAGCTTTTGTGACCGAGCCCCAGGCCATATAAGCACGGAGGCGCAGATCCGGAGAAGAATGTCCAGTCTGACGTTTTTATCTCTCTTGTGGCACCGGTCTGTCAAACATAAAAGATGATTATGTGATGTGTAATCGTAACCATTTCCAAATGCAGTCACCACACTACTAGCCCTAAATTACAATTTCTCTGCTATTTGACCCAGCAATGGCTGTTAAGTGATTCGCTGGGATCTTTGGACTCTTTCTCTTTGTCTCAGTCCTCCATGAAGATGATCGTCCTCCCCCTCCAGTCCACCACATTCTAACCTGTCACTATTGTCAGGATTCCCATATATGGGTACATCGGGGATGGGGGGGGGGCGGCAAGAGAAAGTGACATGGAGAAAAAAGACTGACATTCACATATTAAAAGGTCCAAGTAATGCAAAATGAAAATGACCTGACTCTTCTCACAATGCTAGCGTGTGAAAATTAATCCTGAAACATTAGACAAGGAATACAAACGGCAAGAACACTAACAGGCAAAATGAAAGCCGGCATATATAACTCTTGTTTCAACATGTTCATTTTTAGGCAAATACGCTTTTTAAAGGAGCCCTCAAGAAATCATTGCTAAAGTGAGTCTAGGTCTCCTTCAGTTTGAAGTACAGGTGTGGCTCTGTGGTTTAGGACTCGGAAGGTTGTTGGGTCAAATCCTATTCCTGCCAGAGTAACTATGTCATTGCTGGGCCCTTGGGCAAAGTCCTCAAGCACGAAGACTGCCTTAGGGACACTGGAAAAAGGGCCAACCCTGTGCTCTGACCCCAGACTTCACTCTCTCTATGTCAGTCCCATTGGAGAGCAAAATCAGATGTGCAAAAACCAGAAGTATTCCTATGTATCTGTACAAATGGGAAATAAAAGGATCTACTGTATACCATAATGTTTAATGTTTCAGGGGCAGTTATACCAGGCAGCTCTGTTGCCATGGTGATCAAGTGACCAGAGCATCCACTCATCCCAACACTGCTCTCATGGCTGACTAATGTGAAAATATTGAGTAATTACTAAATCACACACACAAATGTGAGTGGGCTACCAGGGTGGTGCCTGGCTTTGTGGATTAGGTCACTGAGTACATCACCCATTCAAAGCTCATGGGGGGCGGAGCCATCGTATCATTGGTCTCTTGAACAAGGCCCTTAACTCTCAATTACTCCAGAGACTGGCTCAGCCTGCTCTCTGATCCTCGTGCATTTTCGACCGGTTACTCTTTGTCCCCCTTTGCATTAAATCAAGCAGTTATCAACAGCCATTGTAATCCCCTATGCAGTGGCACTCTAAGCCGTCAGTATTAAAAGTAAATTGGTTCCTGTTAACTGAAAGAGTATGGAAGTGACCAATCACTAACCAGCAGCTAGGTAAACGAAACATGTCCATTTTCACCTGCTTGTGCTAAAGGTCGCCTGCTTGTGCTGACGGTTCATGAACTAAGCAGGAGGTTGGGAGGGAACCCTAATCCAGGAAGAGCATGCAATCCATGCAACGAACCACCATGCAACCCCTGCAATGAACCACCATGCAATCCATGCAACGAGCCACCATGCAATTATGCATTTCTCAACGCTATGAATAATCTCTGTTGTAACAAATTCTTGGCACATGAACTAATTTAATCGAACAGCCCCTTATTACTGGAAAGGAGTAGAGTTTGGAGTGTCTGCACACCAGTTCCGAAAAGATCACTCCGCCCACGGCAGACGAGTCTCCCTCTGATTCCATAGTCATTTGGTTGTCATGTGATCTAGTTCTGGGCAAAGTCATACTTGGAAGCACAGGTCAAATCAAGGTGTAACTTACACTGGGATTGCTAGAGGACCCAGACTGGTTGACTCCCGTAGAGGTGGGGGTTAGACACCTGGGGCCCCAAGTAGCACTTTTTCCAAAATGTGACGCATCACTCTGTTTAACCTGAAGCACTGGTACATGCTGAACTTGGTGTGGTTGTTATGGGTCCTGCAGCATTTGGATTTCTAGCCAAACTGGAAGAAAATGGTATCTAACTGTATATATGTGCAGTGAGCTCTGTTTTTGCACATTGCACTTATTTAATTGTTTTGTAACAGTTATATTGTGCCAACTATGGCCTAGTATTATTAAGTCCCTAATTTTCTCTGGGATCAATAAAATATCTGTCTGTCTGTATGTCTATCTGTCTTTCTAATCTGTGTGTCCATCCATCCATCCATCCATCTATCATTACTTTTAACAGCGTCCTGGTTTGCATTGCACTTGGTGTCGGTTGAGTCTGGAGAGGCTGAGGTCCTCGTCAGTTCTGAGGCCAGCCTGCAGATGCAGTGTAAATACAGGAGACGCTTCAGATCTGAGGCCAAAGAACGCAGAATCTGTGCCAGAACAGACACATACCGCTGGCTCGGCAGTAAACCATCAATAGCGTATCGCTGGGCGAGACATAAATATTTGCCCAAGCTAATGAAATTTCTCAAGTTGCATATGAACGAAAGTCACCTAATGCAATAATATTTTTGCTTTTTTCCCTGCCTATATCCTTCTCTTTCTCTCTTTTTACCTCCAAACGTTTCTCTGCACTGTGACCAGTTACACTCAATTGATCAGGTAGCACCCCGGTGACAACATGCCAATGGGACGGGCAAACAGGTTCCCACAGTACAGCCCTGCACGCTGAAGCCATGTAGGTAAAATGGACGGTGCGGGAACAACGTTGAGATGCTGAGTAGAGACAGGTCTGCAGCTCCGCTAAGCGCTAATCTCCCTCGGCCCTGAGGAAGCATGCAGGTAATCTTATTTATGTTTTAGGAACTATAGCAGCTTGGATTTAAAAATGATTAACAGACAGGAAGCAGTGGGTAATTATTAGTGACACAATGTCACAGTGGGCCTGTGTTCACATGGGGTACCACAGGGTTTAATTTTAGGACCACTTTTGTTTCTAATTTACATTAATGATACTGACCTCGATATATTCAGTAAACTGGTTAAATTTGCAGATGACACCAAGGTGGGTGTAGCAGATGCTGAACTAGCAGCACAGAGGCTACAGCAGGATCTTGATTTAATTAACAACTGGACTGATACCTGGCAGATGAAATTTAATGTAGATAACTGCAAGGTAATCCATGCAGGGAGCAGAAATATAAAGTACATGCATTTCATGGGTTCTACTAAAATAAAGGTAGCTGATTATGAGAAAGACCTCGTTGTGTATGTTGATGCTTCCATGTCCCACTCTCGCCAGTTTGGAGGAGCAATTAAACAGGCCAGTAGGATGTTGGGTTACATCTCTAGGTATGTGGAGTCAAAGTCAAAGACGGTGATGCTAAGATTGCACATTTTCTTGGTAAGACCCCACCTAGAATATTGTGTGCAGGTTTGGTCACCTTACCTTAAAATGGACATTGATGCTTTGGAAAGATTTCAACATGGGGCTACAAGAATGATTCCTGGTCTTAGAGTAATGTCTCATGAGGAGAGGTTAGCTGAGCTGAATCTGTTCAGCCTCAAGCAAAGGAAATTAAGGGAGGACATGATCCAGCTATATAAGATTCTAACAGGTTTGGATGCTGTTCAACAAAATAGTTACTTCAGTATAAGTTCAAATACAAGAACTCGTGACCATAGATGGAAATTAGCGGGAGAGCATTTTAAACTGGATTTTAGAAAGCATTTCTTTATACAGCATGTAGAGTGTGGAATAGTCTTCCTGCTAATGTAGAGCAAGCTAAAACCTTGGGTTCCTTTAAGTCACAGCTAAATAAGATTTTAACAACTCTAAGCTATTAGTTTAGTTCTCCCAAAACAAGCTTGATGGGCCGAATGGCCTCTGTTCTTGTTCTTCTGTAAACACACACCGTAATGGTGCAGAGCAGACGTTCGGAGGTCACCCCAAATGACCTGTTCCTCCTCAGATTTATACTTTATGAGACTTGTGCTCTAAACCTGGCCACCAGCTGCAAGTCCCTGGTAGCGGTCCGCGCATCTGATGCACGCGGCCATCCCCCTCCCGCTTCCCATCAGGCCGCCACTCTTGCAGCCCCTCCGGCGCCGCGCACGTCTGATCTCCAGCTGTCCTTTGTCTCGACGCCACCGGGACAGGCGATGTGTGGCAGAGCAGCCACACGGCAGTACCAGCAGGACCGTGACAGGACAGGAGCGTGACGGTGTTTGGCCTGTGATGTCATATCTAAACATAAGTCCAAGCTGCCATTGCTGCCCACAGCGAGGCAGATGTATTATTAAATGCAAGGGAATTGTATTTCAAAGAACTGTTGTTGTGGTTTTTCTCGGACGTCTATTCGATTTCGTCTCCCATGTAACTTTAATCCCTGGCCTATCACCTATCATCTTATTGTGCAAAATAGCTCATCACACGCCATTTTCCTCACATAAAGCAGAACTGAAGTCCCATAAAGCAAGGAAGAAGCCCTTCATCAATGAGAAGCAGCAGGGAAGAGCCAGGTTGAAGTTTGATATGTGTATATATATATATATATATGTGTGTGTGTGTATATATATATGTAATGCGCAGTTATTATGTAATTCACACACACACCCAAAAACTGAGAAATGAGTGCAAAAAAAATTGTGCTGTAGTCTCTTAAATTCCTATGTATTTACTTTTGCTTTCAGATGGTGGCTTATGATGAAAGAATTTCGAGGAAAGATTAGAGAAAATACATTTTGCATCTGTGACAGACACATGGCGATTAAACCATTCCACATGAGTTAAAAATGACTTGGGCGTGAATTTCTGCATCGAGCTCCTTGATCTCAACTTCCTTTGTATGACAAAAAAAGCGTGGTCGAGTATCAAAAAAATAGAGTTGCGAGTTAAGGCATAGTTATGACAGACATTAGGAGGGTTTGCTTGCGTGACACAGAGGTGAATTATGGCGGTGTTTTATGGTGGCGGTGCCTCGCTCCTTGTTGGACGCGTGGTTCAGCTGCTGGTGAAAAGGCCTGCTCAGGGAGTGTGTTCAGTGCCGAGGAGGTTCAAGGTGTTCTAGAAAAACCCCCGCTGGCAGTGCCTGAGTCATGGTTTGAGCGGTTCTGGTTTGTCTTGAGTGGGTGTCTGTCTAGTTCACTGAACTCACCAAAGACAACTACTTCCCTCAAAATATATTGCTCTTACCGCACTGTGGATTTTCACTGCTTACTGGTAATTGTCAGTTTGACCCTTGTCATTGCATTTCAACTGTAGCACACTAGTGGGGGCTAAATCTCTAACCAGTACAAGGACCTCTGTATCGGGTACAGGAAATCGTCAAGGTAGGACAGCATTTGGGGTCAAACAATACCCCAGTTCAGTTCTGGTTGTAGCAACACTACAGCTTAGTTTGTGGTGTAAATTTACTCAGACACCATAACAGTGTTGCTTCCTACTCTATTCCATGTGCCCATCACTGATTTACCCTTTTCCATCCATTGACAGCTCACATTTGACATCTCTGTTGCCATGCCAGTCCCTGATCCCTTCTGCATCCACATCATATTTCCACCTGTGATTCCTCAGCATCTTAGCACCCCAGACATACATGCCTTGCTATCAGTCCTGCTTACCCTCATACCTGGCCATTCACCGGAAGCTCAGCCTAGCCACCCTTATGCCTCACTGACTCCTTGACAGCTGGACGTTTGCTATGGGTTATTTGCCTCACTTGTATGTCACTTAAGACAAAACCCTGGTGAATTTGTAAATGCAAATTTAAGCATTGGAGGCAGCGGCGGAGAGGTCAAGGAGTGAGAGACTGGTCTGCCATTTCCGGCTTGGGGGAGACAAATAATGAGTCATATGTTAACTTGTGTGCAGTCAATAATCACACCCAGTCTATATTTATTACCGGAAGCTGTATGAATGTCTGGCACCGTTGTACATCGTGTGCACACTACAGTGCATGCAGCCCTCGCTAAGATCCTGAAAATACAGGAGGAAATGCGTGTTAAGCAAGCCCCGCCCCCTGGCTGGCACGCAGATGTGGAGACGGCTTGTGACCCGCGGCTAGCGTGCACGTCACCCCAAGGGATCACATCTCCACGGCGGTCATGTTTGCTTATTCGAAATTCACAAGGGGGCAAGAGCACGGCACCGTGCTTTTAGGGAAAAAGAATCCGACGCAAATGCTGAAAAATAAGTATAAATACCCGGCCCTACCCGATGTAGCTGTTTACATGATAGAGGGGCAAATCTAATAAACACTAGTTTCAGCAAGAGAATAACCGTCTGCTCATATCCCCATCAGATTGTAAACTATGATAGTAAAGATTATTGCAAACGTACTGGTGACGTCCTGAAACACAATTCTCGCGTTCCTTTTGTGACTTCCCCAGACTGCTTGGAATCTTCCAAAAGATCCTTCCGGCACTCAGGAGATTTAAATCTCAACTACTTCCACCTGATTGCATTGCTCTCATTCGTCGTTTTTTTGCTCCTGGACATCACGAGCTGCGATCAGACAAAATCCAGACCGGGCTCAAAACCAATATATATTCAGTATTTAACTGCAACCTAATCTAACCGCAGTGTGGATTTTGGCACTTATTTCCAATCGTCAGATTAACACTGGTTCACTGTCTACATCTGCAGAACACTAGTGGGGGCTATAATGGTCACAAAGGCCTCCAAATGAATGGCCTGTGGGGTCAAACACTGACCCAATTCAGTTCTTGTGGTAACACCTGTTTAGTGTACCGTTAACCGAGATTGCAGAACATGGCGTCCAGAAAACTTGCCCGCCTTGTTATCCAAAATGCCAGGGCAGTTTTGTTCCATGGTTCCATTCTGGACACTCTGGAAGTGGCAGTTCAATAGAGGTTTAGGATAATGAGAAGCAGGGCAGGGGATTGTATCTTACATTCCAATGCATAACAACATGATGTGTGTTTTTTAAAACTGGCACGTATTGTGATAAAGCTACAATCCGATCATTTTCCTCTGCAATCAAAGGCTTTGCTCATTACAACACAAGGTACAAACAATCAAACCTCAGAAACAAGGAGCACATTAAACATTTTTGAAAGACCCACTGTTGTGTAAGTTGGAGATCTATGTCACACGGCGTTAAATGCTTCTGATGAAACCTTCATGCTTGTGTTCACCAGTTATGGTTTTTAAATGAAGGGATTATGGTTTATCACAATCCTTCGTTTGCCTAATAAGCGGTGGCCTGCCGTTGCCACACTGTGCTGTTTTCTCAAAAAAATCTGTGGAGGTGGCCAGCGAGGACAATCTGGGGGAGACAGATTGGAAGGAATCAGCGGTGATCTCAACAGCCTCCTCAGAAGACCATTCAGCTCGTAATACTTCCAAGAATGTGTTATTGCATGTCTGCATGGTGAAGAAACGGATGTTACATGATACTCTTTTATAATTATTGATAGATAGATAGATAGATAGATGAGGATGCGGGCAGTAGAGATGTGTGTGGGAATAAGTGTTTGAGGGGGTGTGGCTAGGTCTGAGAGATGTTCGAGGCCACACCCATAAATAAAAATGGCAGTTAGCGAGACAAAGAAAGAACATGCAAGTCTTTGCTAATCATCAAAAAGACTCACAGACACTGACTCACCCCAGGCAGTAATTTTCAGATGAGTGTGTTTGTTGAGATAATGTGTGTTTGTGTCTGTTTTCCTGCATCAAAGCTGGTTTTCACCTGCCCTGTTTTGTCCCTTGAGATTATTCTGCTGCAAGTCCAGGACTTACCCAGATGTTGTTGTTGACCTTCTGGTATTTTACAATATTAACCATTATCTATTTGCTGATATAATTCATTTAGAGATTCCCAAGTTTATGAATCATCGTATTGTCTGGACCTACAGTCAGACGCGTAATTCAAAATGCCTTCCACTTGAGATTTGAAGCCATGACATGTTATTTTGCTGCACTCTCAGGTCCCTAGATTGTTGAAAGACTATCTACCGTCTTACAATGATAATGGTAGAGTTTTCATTCATCTGGATTTCCATTGGGGTTTTTGTATTTGACGGTAACGAGGGTATGAAGGCCTGCTTGGGAAAGGGGAAGTCACTTGTCTTGACCTCTCCCAAGTCTATGAACACCTGTCCTGGTGGAAGGCAAAGGATTTGGGGGGGGGGGCGTTCAGTTGATGAGGTAATGTTCTTTTCTGCCTGTAGCGGGGTTAATTTCCATAATCATCAACCTTATATGAGCCAATGGAAAACGGATTCCAGGAGAGCACAACCAATAAGGAGTAAGTGCATAGGCTGCAGGCCTTGCAGGCTTGTAAAATTTGCACAAGACTTTCAGTTTTTGCAGACTTGAGTAAGTTTGTCTAGGCCTGAGAGAATCTGGGTAAGCAAAATAGCAGGATGGAGATCCTGAGATATCGCAGCTCAAAAGATGCACACGGGAACTACAGCAGCTAAACCAGCAGGGATTTTTCTCAATGATTTTTTTGCCTGTTTTTTACGCTCAGTGTACTTCACATGGTGTGGGGGCGAAGGGGGGGTGGTTAATGACAGGTTAAAGAAATTCTGTTCTCTATTCAGTTGTGGTCTGCTGCAGCCCACTCAGCCGCCACTCAATTTCGTGTCAGGTCTTCCTGATGCAAGATCTCACCCATAACTCTGTGTTCACAGCCCGACCCTCAGGTCTGCAAGCTGCAGAACATGCACAATTGAGGTTTTTATGACGACAATGAGGTGGACTCTTCATTTTCCGGAATGAGGGCTCAAGAAGATTCATGTGAAAATAATGGTTAAGCATCTGGAGGTTATTTGAGGTAATTTGTATTATGATTTGATAAGACTGTAAATATTGATTGTTCTTGAAAGGCACGCAAAATATCCAAGTTATTCAAAGTTCATTTTTTCCAATTTATTTAGTCAGAGGATCATAGTTCCCAGTGCTCCGAGAAATTTCTGTAGACCCGAGTTGGTGTTGAATCCAAAGAGTGTTTAGGTGCAAGTAAAGATCCAACAGTTCATGGTACATGTAGCCATCCCTGATACCTTTGGTGCTGCTCAAGAGCATGGGACCAAGAGCGCCCCCAGTAGGCCAAAGCAGCTGGTCAGTCCAACAGTTACATCTACAGTGTGTAACAACAGTAGCCTTGGTTTTCACCTGTTGACTTGTTTTACTGTAGATGCAGTTTATCCGAATAGGATAATGTGTTTGAGAAAGCATCCGTGTGAGTAATTCTAGTACAATGCGAAGTATGACTCAGAATGTCCTTCCTATTCCCCAATGATGAATGGTACCAATGATGAATGGAGTCCATTTCCTGGGATGGCTGTGGCTTGTGGGCTCGTAAATTTCTGTGGGTATTTCTGGAATGTTTTAAAGACGATGCAAGACATTTCGTTCTCGTTTAGAGATCTGTGACATGAGAGGGTGTCACACTTGGCATTAGTCCCTCCCTGCTTGGCACTGGTATCCATTTCCGGTACTGGTTAATGTAGGTCTACTGGGACTCTTAGGGCTTATGCTGTGTTCCAGTCACTTTGGAGGTTTAGACTCGGAATTGGGAATGGCTTCATACACAAGTTAACAGCGTTCCAGTACAGCAAGTTGGCAAGCCATTTAGCGATACCAGTGACCTGTTTCAAAAACAAGATTTCTTGCCGAGATGAATAACTTATCGGATTTAATTTACCCCAGTTTAAATGACCTTCATCTTCATTCATTTACATTTAGCCCAGACTACCTTGAATCTGACAAGATATCCAGCTAAGCAAGAAATCCTGCTTTCTGAATCAGGCCCCAGTTCTAGCCTGGTTAATCATTAGCCATTGTTAGCGATATCAGTCGATAACAACACTTTACGTGGTATTTTGCATAGTAATGCAAGGCAATTATGTCTCCTAAGAGGCTCAGTACACTGTAGCAGAGTATGTGTGCTGAGCAATAAAGGCTTGTGTTCCTACATAACAGCACAATTTTATAAAGCAGGTCATTTCTGTTTCTCTACAGGATGAGGCTTGGAAATCCCCTAGAAGTATAAAAATTTGTACATACATGCATACACACACACACACACACATGCAGACACAAAGGTGCTTCTAAGCTGACTGGTGGAAAAAAGTCTGAACCTGGGCACATTTCAAAACACCCTCAGAGCCAAATGCGACCGCCGACGTGAACGGTTGGTTTACAAAGAATGATTGTCAGTGCATCGGCAGCGTCCCCCCCCCATGCTGTTATGTTCTCACGTTGGCACCTAGCTTCTCTGTTCCCCTACACATGGGCACAGCACCGCAGAATCGAAACACACGATTTCCCTTTCCTTTCAAACAGGAAGCAAAGGCGATCTTAGGGGGTGTTTTTATGAATCATTTACAACCTTGGAATTTCCTTTTGCCTTGTGTGTCTGCGTGGCGTTGGTCTCAGGAGGGAGGCATGCTAAACACATGGTTCTGCATGCCAGGCAGGTTCCAGTGTAGTAAAATTGAGGGTTTGAAATCTGCCCCCCCACCCCAAACATGTTTGCTACCAATCTGACAGCCAGTCATGAACATTACGAGTTTGAACTCTGGTAAATGAAATATACCAAGGGAACCCCCTCCCCCCCAAATTTTTTTTCTGTCAACTGGTGTGCTGATCCCTCCTTATCTTGGCCTCTGACCTCCGACCCCTTCCAACTTACTGACAGGGCCCTATATGCATCATGTACTTGTGTCACACTCCAGTGAAGCAGAAACTGCATCTTCATCGCAGCGGAAACCAAACGGGAACCAGATCTGAGCTGATAATTAACGATCATCTCCTAACTGTCACTGGTGTTACTGGTATTATCTCCATTAATGCTTACCTGTGATGCTTAAATTTGCTTTCTTGCTTGCCAGCTATTGCAAGTCACAACTTCCGTCTGTGTGAACTCTACTCCAAGTGCAACATTGTAGGTCGGTTAAAGACAAATAAACCCAAAACATCATTGTTTCGAGTCCCATGAGAGGCCTTGATATAACTTTCCCAGCCAAGATACCTATCCTAGTTTGCTGCTGTAAAATTTTAGTGTGTGATTACAAAAAAATGCATCACACTTTTGGTAAAAACTCCAGATGAGCTGGTAATATTTAAATAAAGCCATTCACTGTACAGTACAAATTAATGAGAAAGTCACAAAATTTTTCACAGACAACTTTTTCAGGTGACTTCAGGGTAAAAAAGGACTTCTAATACAAAGAAAACAGAGCTGCATCTATTAAAATGGGCAGCTCCACCCAAGCTGATAGGGGTCAGCACAGGTCATGAACGGTCACGCGTGCGTGTGTGAAATAGCTGATCGGCAGCCCTTATTCGATAAGCCGGAGTTATGCTCTTGTGTTGTAACCTGCATGAAGAAATTGAAGTGTTTTATGGTTGAGCAAAAGGGAGCATTGCACAACAATTCTATTCAGTATACACGAGTGCTGTTCCATCCTTTGACATTATCACAGCACTGGGAGGTAGGCAGGGTGACTCAGCTGAAGGAAAGCTCTACGAATGATAGACGTCTGTTATCAAATTATGGAGCTCAAGAACGTCTGGCAGCCTTTGCATGCTATCAGGATGTCTTTGAAGGCCTCATTTCTCTTTCCAATCTAATGCAGAGTGCTCTGTATAATCAGATTTTACCTCTGCCTACAACATTAACATCGATCAATATAACAAAGATTATTGAACATAAGAATCTTTTCTCATTACCAGTCATTAATTATCACTGAATGCAAATTACAGTCTTTCAGCTTGTATTATTTTTCTGTCAAAATTGTAGAAGTCTCTTGAGGTCACAGTAAAAAAAAACATCCCCGCCCCCCCCCCCCCCCCCCCAGTGAAATCTTAATCTAAGAACTTTTCACTGGATAACACTGAAATCTGGATGTAATGTCTTGGAAAAAGGTATTCCTAACCTTATATAGTAAATGTTTTAATATTATTAGAATTCATTTTGAGACGTTCTAATTTGTGATTCAGTATGTTGGTCCACATGTCTGTATTTTATAATTAAACAGATGTAATAAAATGCAACATGTAATCTATATAGTACCAGAGTGATTTCTGCTCTGTGCTGATACATTTGGCCGTTTCTTGTTTAGTTTTTTTTCTTATAGACATAGAGCCACAATGACACTGCATGCAAACTGCAGTAGTCAGGACACCTTGGGTCATCCGAGAAGCCAAAAAATAGCAACGTCTTGTTTTTTTTTTATCAAATACAATGCAGTGAGCTCTAAGGGGATGTTTCCTCACGCTGTTTCCTGTTGCTCTGTGCTTTACACGGAGGGAAGGGTTGCTTTTTCTCCCCTGCCTGCCTGTCTGTCCTCAGCACACCCTCCCCCGCCCTCTAGCTCCCTAGTGAATTTGTCGAGCTTATTGCCCTGGATTTCAGGGCTACGGCAACCCTCACTCTAAGTGGCACCTGGCAAACAATAGGGCAGCTTAACAAGAACGGGCAAGATACTCGGTCCAGTTTTGCTCCTCCCTAATTAAAGTGCTATATCTGTTCTTCTGTTACAGCTTCTCCCTTGCCGAAGGGCAAATGACGCAGTCTACACACAAAGCGCCGAAAGTAGATATGACTAATACGTAGAGCCCCCTCTTAAACAGTGCAGTGAATTGGGAGGCCCCCGTCGAGCTTCGACTCCTAATACTTGTCGATCTTTTGCTTCTGTTTGGGAAATAGAGCATTGTTTCCCGTATAAACAAACAGGTGCTGTGAAATATGCAGCGGGCCATAGACCGCTGTTAAACGGCAAGGGTGTACAGGTGCAGAGCCGCTGCAATTTTCAGGAACAGCTCGGGGGGGGTTACGACCCTACCTGTTTCATGTCCATTTTGGTTCATTTGTTTTGTGGGGTGGAGCTATCAGGCAGGTGTGGGTAGTTTATCGGATCGGCCTGCTGAGACACTGGGTGTGGTCAGGACTGGGAACTGGGAATGACGTCACACACGAGGTAACAGTGTTCCGGTGCAAATAGCCGGAAAGCCATTTAACAGGACCAGGGACCCGATTCAAAAAGCAAGATTTCTTGCTTACCTGGGTAACTTGCCGGATTTAATTTACCCCAGTTTAAATGGCCTTTATCTTTGTTCATTTACATTTAGCCCAGACAATCTTAAATCCGATAAGTTGTCTGCTTAATGAAATGGGCCCCAGGTTTAGCCCGGTTAATTGTCTGCTGTTGTTAGCAATATCAGTGGATAACAACACGTTTTGCAGAATTTTGCATAGCAACACGTGCACGACTGATTTAATGAGCCACAAATAAGATGTAAGTGCTAGTAAAGAGTATAGAACTACAACTTTAACTTCTGTTGATAAAGGGCACAGCCATCTTGGATTCTGAGGTTGAGGTTGTGTAGATTACTCGGACTTCACAAGCCGGAATTCCAACTTCAGGGAGCGTTCCAGTTGAAATTTCTAACTAGGAACTCAGAATTTACAAGTCACAAGTTCAAATGGAACACAGCAATAATATGCATACTTCACCGTACTTGTGTTCTCATGGACCCATTGCATCATCTTCCACTGCCGAAGACCTGTTCCAATACTAAAAACAGAGGCACAGAGTATGTTAAAAAATCCCTGGCTGTTGTTCTTGCTCCGCCCCAAATGTCACGGATGCATTGGTTGCATCCTCGCCAAATGAGAACAATCCCACAATTCATTGCACCTAAAGTTCGTTCTTGGAAGGCAAGTTAGCAGGACCAGTCTTGCCAAGGCCACAAGTACGATCTTTGGGTTCTTGGTATTGAGATAAACCCCATTAGAATCACCAAGCTGAGCTGAAGAGGACCCATCATTTCTCTGTATTGACACACTTGTGGTGTTTAGGTCATGTGGTACAGGGTTGCCAAGTCTCACGCATCTGGCACGACACTCACACTTTCAGACTGTCACGTTCATGCAAGAAATCTTACGGCAAATCTATATTATTGCATTATAAACCTTTTTTACCTTATATTAGCAAAGCATTGGGGCAGTGTGCAAACCATACAGACCATCTGCAAAGTAATTCTGTCATATATGCATCCAAATATGTGTGCAGATTTGTCTCAAAATCTCACACCAGCCAGCTAATCCAAAGCTGGCAACCCTGGTAGTATAATTTCTATTTATAAGTTTTATTCTTGTGTTTATTTTTCATCGTATTGCATCCCATAGAGTACTCAGATTTACTTTAATACATAATTTTCTTAATAGCATCTGCATAAATTTTCTCTAATTGATGTTTCCTCACAAAACAAGACTGGTGAGTGTAATGGGGGGGGGGGGGTCACCTTAGGATCAGTTTACTGACGGGGGGAGGGGGTGATGACAGAGGCGAGCAGTCTGCTATTTGGGGACGGCCCTATGACTCAAATGCATAATAGACATAGAGGCCAGTTTCATTATTACAGTCTGACTGAATTGGTGTTTGGGAGGGGGAGGGCTTTGGTGTTCTACTTGCTCGTTTCTTAGAGTATGCAGGATGGGCCCCCCCCCCGGGGCAGGAACAGTACAGCCAAAGAGCTAGGCTGATCACAGCCCCGGTTTTAATCAGGTTAACCTAAGACCATGTCTGAGAAATATGCTATTAAAAGCTAACGAGATTTTCATACAAAACATTCTTTTCAACATTTTAAGCAAGATCAGTGTATTATTTTTGTTTTGTACAATTTCAGAGTGGGGAAAAAATGCAACATGCAAAAATTTGGGCACCCCAAGAGATCCGACCTCTCAGATAACTTTTACCAAGCTCTCAGACCTTAATTAGCTTGTTAGGGCCATGGCTTGTTGATAATCATTGTTAAGAAAGGCCAGGCAATGCAAATTTCAAAGCTCTATAAGTACTCTGACTCCTCAAACCATCTCTATAAGAAAGCTGCAAGAAGATAGCAGAGCATTTTCAGGTAGCTAGTTTCTCAGTCAGTGATGTAATTAAGAAAAGGCAGTTAACATGAGCAGTGGAAGCTGAGGTCTGGAAGTCCTAGTGAACTTTCCTAGAGAACTGCTCAGGTCTGCTAGAAAGGTAAATCAGATTCTGGAGTGGTGGTGCACTGTTCTACTGCACAGCAACACCTGCACAAATATGACCTTCACTGGAAGAAAAGC
>JAODJW010000062.1:7345275-7379378 GCA_026777045.1 Hyperopisus bebe | reverse complement strand
GGTAGACCTCAGAAGAGCAGAGCGTGCGAGACGGCCCAGGAATCTCCCAGGGTGGCTTTCTGCAAGGAGGACTGGACGAAAATCCCCAGATATGAACTGGAAGGCGCTTAGCTGGCAACCTGACAAAGGGGGTGTTACTGTCTACTGATCATGCAGGGTATGCAGACTTTGGCTTCAGGCCATTTTCCTCTCTGTTACTTTGAGACTGTAAAAGATGGATATAAAAAAGGAATCTTGCATAAAATATTGCAGAAATGTGTTGTGTAATTTTATTCCTTTTGGAAATCCAGTCATCTTTTACATACTTTGCTACTCAGAGTAATAGAAATTTTTACCAAACTTTTGCATGCCACTGTATGTATTTATGTATTGCATAGTATGTAGTTATACATAGATTTGGTGTTTTGGTCTTGTAACTCATTACTGAGAGTTACATTAGTGCATTTAATTAATTCATTTCAATTTATTTTGCGGAAAAAACAAATCTATGAAATGCTGCAGGCCAATTGTACTGCTAAAACTGAATCTTTACATGACCCAAATTAAAGGAGTCAATTTAATGCTACTACTGCATCAATCCACGAGAGTAGAAATTTTCTCACCATGTCAAAGCCTTAACTGTTTAAAAAAAAAATTGTTACTGCTGCTATTTTTGGAAAGGAATTTATTGCGTAAAATTTAAGTCGATTTTTAAAAACATTTTTATAGTAACAGGAAAAGGGGTTTTCTTTTGGTTCTGATGAAAACTGAATGGAAATTGGAACCATGAGCTCAAAGAAAATGAACAAATGCAGAAACATTTTGGCCACCCCTACGTGAAGTGTGTAACGTTAATTATATCAGAAAAATGGTACGTATCTTGTTTTGGGGAAAAGATCTGAGTGACTTTGATAAGGGCCAAATCATTACAAATAATCCAAATCATACACTGGGGCAAAGCATCTCTGAAACGCCAAGGCTTATGGTCAGCCATGGTGAGTACCTACTGAGGGCGGCCCAAGGAAAAACCGCGATCCGCCAACAGGGTGTGGAGCGGCAAAGATTTGTGACACAAGATGTGAGCAAAGACTGTCTTAAATGTCCATGATGGTCTGGGAAAGATGCGTCATGGTGGCGTTGATCCCGGGGCCAGCTTGCATACCTATAGGTCAGTCAGACTGCCCAAGCTTACCGAATGTTGGTAACCATTTCAGGCTCTGTTTACACTTTGCTTTCTGTCTTGAGTGAAGACAGCCGAGACATGTCACCATTTACACTTGTGTCTGTCTGACAGCTTGTGCTCAGATTTCATTTCTGCCCCGTGCGGTCATTGTACCATCTTTGTCAGGGGCAATCCGGGCGAATCAGGGTAAATTAGCATTTACAATATAATAGCTTTGCAGTCAAATACGTCCCAAGTGGTTTGAGTGATCAGGTCACAATGCATCTTGGTAATTGTTTGCCCTGTTATTTACCATTGCCCACTTCTGATTCGATCGCCCCAACATGCAAGTGTAAACAGGGTCTAATAAATGACAGACCTTGATAGGTGCTGCTTTTGCAAGATAATCAACATTATTTGCGTCATGCGGGGGTGGTCATGATGTTTTGCCTCTTTGGTACGACCCGAATGTTTTGATTTTTTTAGCAAAATGGTATAAAGAGTGCCATTGGTTGTTTATTGGATGCTTTTCCAAACTAAACTAAAACATTTAAGTTGTTTTCAGCAAAAACTGCTCTGATAATGTTTAATGGTCAGTTCCCCGTAAACAGCTATTAGGCTGAGAAGCATTAACTGCCACTATGTTTACTTAAACACGGTACATTACAGAAACAATTTTAATCAAAACCGTTTTTTTCATTAATTGATTTCCAGGGCTGTCAACTTTAGTCAGCCGGCTGGCATGAGATTTTTAATTTCAGACAAGTCTGCACACGCATTTGCACCTATGTAAAAGTTTTATTACCTTGTAAATAGTCTGTAGGGTTTGCAAAGTATCCCAATGCTTTTGATGCAGCTAATTTTAGGTTTATAATGTAATAATATAAATTTGCCATAATATTTCTTGCACGAACGTGTGAGTCCGAAAGCGTGAGTGTCATGCCAGATGCGTGAGAGTTGACAGCCCTGGATTTCTTTTTCTGGACTAATCAGTCACTTGAATATGTGGCGAGTGTAATTGCAAGGCAGAATTTGTTCCGCTATGAAACAAAATGCAAATTATATTTTATTTTAACATATGGAGGTAGAATTAAAACAGAATTAAACCCTAAGTCCTGACTCATTATTAATTGTTTGCGAAAAATTTCAATAAATTATGCTTCAAAACAGCTCTGCCTCAGTTTTTCTTTTGAAATGTAACCTTTTACTTCAAAATATGTTATGTTTAAAAATGTCTCCTGATGTATTTTTGAAAATCATGGATGGATGGCTCTGGCTTATTAAGAAGGGCCCAAAAAATGGATCAGATCCCCAGGGGAGCTGCTTCAAAGTACCATTGATTGACACTGTTAATTATTGCGAAAATCAAAATGCACAAATGACAGCTTGGAGAAAATGAGCCAGGAAGCAGCAGCCCAATGGATCCATGACAGCTTTACATGGCTGTACGTCACGAGCAGGTAGCTGTGTATGAAGCCTCAGTAACACCACTGCAGATTAGTGTGCATGTTTAGTAACATCATAATAAACATTGTGCAGATACAATTTCTAATCAAAGGCAGTGGGAGATCGTTAATTTTGTTGATGTAGGCATGCCGGACGTATATTAAGATTATTATTAAGACAGAGATTATTATGCTTAGAAAACATATAAGCCAGGCACACCAGAACACGCCAGTCTACTTCACCTAGTCCCCAGGCTGGCCTTTATGTCACTTTCCATAAACGGCAGAGTGGTCTGGTATCTTTGCAAAGGACATAATGATGATGAAGGCAGCTTGTAATGGGCTCGCCCTTTCCATTTGTAGCCTCCATTAGCCTTTACATTATTAATTATTGTTTCGCTTTGGGCCTCTGCTCTTCCCAAATGTCTTGGTTAATGAGCTAAGCCTGCTATAGTTCTCAACCTTCTTTCATGGATTGTCAGATTTCAATAGGACACTAACAGACGATGAAGCCGACCAGTCAGACTTCCAGATGTTGACCTCCACCTACCATAACAAAATACGTGACCGGTGCTGACATCACGGAATATGCTTCTGCGGCAACAGCGGAAGCATCACTGTGTATAATTCCCGTTTCCCGGCAACAGACCCGGCAACCTATTGAATTCTACTGCCACGTGAGACAGCATGTGTGGTTGTCATGCACTCGCCCAAGGGGCCCAGGTCCCCAGGACATTTCTATTCAGCATCCTTTTGTCGCCGCGAGCTGCAATGTCATCTGAGCTGCAGCGGGCAGACATGCAAAAGACGCTACTCCTACTGGCCAGACACGTCCGTTTATAAATGACAAAAACTACACATACAGTACAGATATGTGCTGAAAGATTCTGCTATTCCATAACAATTTACTCACATTTGTTGTCGATCCGTGCACAAATAAATCATCGCATAAATTACAATTACACATTAAATTAATGGATGCATGGAATGATAGACTCTGAGTTTTATCTGTTTCTTGTGTTTGTTATTATTATTAGTTCTGTTGTTCTTCTTACTGTTTTATATATGTCATATCTAGTCTTAAAGGACACAAAGACACACACAAGTGCACAGTCTGTCATCTCTCCCTGTCGCTTTGCTACCTTAATTGTACAAGAGTGCTCGCCCACCAGAAGGGGCCCCCGCTTAATCAGGCCCCACCAGCAGTGGGTGTAGGGTAAGCAGGATGGCAGTCCTCCAAGGACAGTCACATGTCACTAACATGCACACCAATATGCAGAATGTGCCCAGTGCCAAGTACTCATATAAACAGAAACCTGCTGTTACATTCAGTTCAATTCATTATACTGTATATACATATATGTAATTCTTTATTGAAAGATCAACAGCCTGAATCAGAGCCCTTTGCTTCCCACAATTGTCTTTTTTTAAACAACAATATGTATCCAATAAAATTTCCAATAACTGTCTTCCATTCAATTCATTTTTATATAGCACCTTTCACAGCATAGTCATTCTAAGATGCTTTACATGAGTGTGTGTTTTAATACATTACTACAACATTTATACAGTGTAACACAAAAACAGGGTAAAGGGAAGGCAGAAAGGGAGAATAAAAGAAAGAAAGCCAGCTGACAATGGAGGAGGGAAACCAAACACTCCCAGGTAGGGACAAGAAAAGCCTCTGGGGTCCAAGGTCACCTGACTGCCCCCCCGCACAAGCAGGGCACGCTAAGATTACAGGAAGAAGAAAGAGTGGGCTTGCTTGCCAAAAGCCAGGTGTAAACTGTACTCACGGTCAAAGCCAGACACACATGATGGGAACACACATCACCGCTGTGAGAAAAAGGTGGGTTAGGGGACTTTGATGTACATACAGAACATTCAGAATACACTGAAAGTAAGAGTGGAAAAAAGTTTCCTTTACAAAGAATGGTACACAGAGTGCCAACCTGAATGTGAAATCACAGCGTAATTGTCAGGGAACTCCCTATCCAACACCAAAAACCTCTAAAGACAGTGACTGGACCCTTTCAAAGAGCTTCCATGGTATCAAATCTCAGAAGTTCCCTATCTGTTCTTCATATTCTTCCCCAAGACTTCTAGTTCAAGTGGTGAATTCAGAGACATTGGAGTTTTTTCAAGGAATTATGACTAACTGGCCAAACCTCTGTATCATATCTGCATGTCATCTGTCAGACTTAATGCCCAGTAACTTACCGAGCTGGCTTTCATTGTACTGTAATATGCAGCCAGCTAGGCAGGTGCTGTTTCTAATAAAGCAAACAAAAAAGTTCCCTGTTTAGAATTTTTTTTACCAGATTTAAACCAATTATGAAAATTCTACAGCAGGTGCCAAGAACAGAACAAAGGACCGTCAGATCGTTGGTGGGATACGTCTTCAGCTGGAGAATTCTGTGACTATATTATTCCATTACATTTCAAACAATCCAGTTGGTCATGTTCTACGGACAGTTTAGCCTTAGATGCGCCAAAATGGTATTATAGGGCGTACAATTACAATCTTATAATGCGCTAATCGTTTTAATTATTAGAGCATCTTATAATGCTCTAATAATTCATACTTCGGGAATGAGAATCCCTCAATACACGCCTTCTTCAGGCAGGAAAGCCAATTAACATTTAACTGAATTACTCATGGATCGCAGTTTATGGTACTACACGTTATGTGCTCAGCTTTGATGCTTCGTTTATGTTTAATCTTAAGTACAGACCGTTAGGTCCCTATCAAAGAATCCTTTTAGGACAGGATAGCATTACGAAACGATAAAACTCCATGGCAGTATAACTGAAAATGACAGAAATACCCGCCCTTCCAAAAACTAAAATTTCGGCTCACGTCACACTTAGGAGGGGCGTTTTCCGCGGCGCGCGGAGAAGGGAGCAGAGCAGCGTAAGACGGTGTCGCCTTGGCTGTTTTCAAGCGGAATAATTGACCGAAACTCTTAAGGTATTTGATATTATTTATTTTATAGCTATTTCGAACGCGTCTTATCACTGAACAGCGACAGTTGTGCTATTCACGTAGTTTCGTTGCTCTTTCAAACAAGTATTAAGGTGTTTTTTTTTTGAGGATCCCTGGCTAAAAACGTATGTTTCAGTATAATTTGTTATTTCGGAGCGGAGAGATACAAAGTCTGTTTTCTGCTGTGCAAAGAGACGACACAAGATGTAGCATAAGAGAAACTTTCAACGTTTAGACTAAGGAACATTAGTCCCTGGGACTTCTCAGCACAACGGGAAATTAATAATTCCCTTAAAAAGTCATGTACGGAGCAAATTAAGGGAATAATGTTCGGGGAAGTACTGTCATCTGAAGTTTTTTACGAAATAACAATAAATTCTAATCGATGTTTTACTGTAGCCGATTGAATGATTTAAGTGATTTCAGGATAATTCGTGTTGTTTAAAATGAAAAGACAGGATATTGTACGCTTCGACTAAATGCAACACAGAAAACAATTAGAAGATCGGATTGCCTATCGGGTTGTAATATAAAGCCTTAGCAACTGAAACCATTTAAAATATACCGGTTTCTTTTTTCTTAAACCATTCTGGTGGTGAATAAATTAAGGATGTGCGGATCGATCCTGAAATATCGATTCTTTCAATGTGAATGTTTCACTTTGGGTATCTATTTTGAAATTAATATATCGATTTTTAAAAACTTGGTAGCCTGACTTAAATACCCAGACATCGAATTTCGGTATCGAGATTGGGGTTTCCTACCTTGATGTCGGATTGAATCGGACCGAAAAGATAGTGTTATCGCTCATCCTTAAACCAGGAGCGGTGCGTTGAAATGCTTGCTGTCTGATTAGGGCTGCACGTGAGTGATTGCTCATTAATACCGTAAGGCGCTATATTGGATGTTGGAAAGTATATTAGTCAAGATGCTTATTTTTTTTCTAAGCTGTGGTCAAACGAATGTGTCCGCAAAACAATTCATGAGTTTATGAGATTTTAAAAGTCAGTTCTTTAAAAGCACCAAATAGGCTACCTTGTTCGTGCCATCGTGGACACCCCCTGCTGAACTAGAACGGAGAGATACGTTTATTGTCTGGGAGTATAAGATGTGTTTTAAGTGTTTAAACTTTTTACAAAATGGTATTCTGACGACAGAAGGAATAAGTTTGCCTGGAAAATTCAGCTGATCTAAACATTCAGATTTAAATATTTTACATAACGACAGGATAACCTCGCGGTCTGCAGAGGATGGATGGGTGGATGGATAGATGGATGGATGGATATTTATTGAGCATCACGGTCTAAAAATGTTCCAAGTATATGCTACAAATGACTATATTGACCAGATAACTAGACATGAGTGTTATGCTTTCAAAGAAATCTTAGTAAATCGAGCAGTTCCTACGGGTGATGCTCCATGCTCCGATGTCTGGCAGGTTTTACCCAGAGCATGACGTCATAGGCCTCCTGCCTGAAGTCACGCTCTGTCGCCCCCCAGGCGCCGTCGCGTGAGACGCCCTCTCTTTCTGTCAGTCATCTGGTGCCTGTTCCTATAGCCGACTTAGAGATGGCAACTTTTTTATCATTATAAAATATGGAATTTTGTTAATACCGGTCTAACCATTGTGGCTGTCAGGTATTATGACTGTGTTTTTGCCATAACATGATTGATTTTAACAGGGCCTCTTGGAGTTCTCGAGTCTGATCTTTTAGGTGTCGGTGCCTTCCGAGACTGGGCTGTAGGGGTTTATTTACTGGAACCTGGCTGTGAGTTAAGTTGCCAGATAAATTTACATATCTCAAGCAAGAGGTGGTGCCAGGCCACACTAAGAGCATGTGAACAGGACCAAGTGCTTTATGCTGCCGATTGAAGAGTTTTTGCTCCAGGTGGATTGTGAGGTTAGGGCTTGAGGGCGTCCTGGCCCCTTCAGGACAGTGAAATATGTCATGTTGAAGGCCTCTGTTTGAGCTTTGAACCCGCTTTAAACATAGGTATCAGTCATTTTCTCTTAACTGTTAAAATTCATGCTGGACATCATTTTAAATTTCTTTGGAGCTGCACAAGCCATAAAAAAATGATGCTCAGTCATGCTAAGTCTGCTTCAGTTTGCAGTGACTCTTTCCGCATCCTTTGCAACCATTAGCTGCATGATTTAGCAGTGTTGATTCACAGGTCAGTCATATCTTCCAAACAGGAAGGGAAGTGAGATGTGGGGGTTCCTCAAACACTTTAAAACCCCATTATTTGGGGTTAGAGTTTGTCCTTTCGTGATCACGGCAGCAAGCTTCCTCTTTCACCATTAACCCCATCTAATAGGAGCTTCCTTAGATCCATTTGCCATGCAGTGCAGAGCCTGTCAGGTTACCAAACTCTGACTATTCATTCCTTTAACTTACGCCCCTTTATTTTTTTTGTTTTTACTTTAACAGTTTTTCTTCTGCCGTAGCCTGAGGACGTTTTGGCCAGCAAAGCAGGAGATCTGGAATGTCCAATAATGAGGAGCTGTTGTTGTCGGAAATCTCCACGGAGCACCACAGATCTATTAGGGCTTAGCACCGTTAGCCTTAGCACCGAGCAGTGTACCTTACCACCCAGTACAGAACCATTATAGATGGTGGTGGAGATTATTCCTACCAAGGGTAATATTTACATGAAATTGTTGTCAATTGCTCTGCCTCAGCTCTCCTTATTTTACCTTAGATTAATGAATCATGCCAAACTTTTTGTTCTAAAATCCCAGTCACACAATGGGTTTTATGCAGACAAAAAGTCGTGTGCCAGCTGCCTCCTAGACAGATGCATCATTGCTGCATGTCTGTTAATGCGGCTGTTGCAGCTGCCCCCTCCCCCCTCAATCAGTTGGCAAGCAATGAATCAAGTCTGTTGATCACCTGTCAGTCTTCAAACAATCACACTTCCTTTGTCCCGCCCTACCGCCAGCTTTTAGGTTGTACCAAGCCTCCACAAAATGTACAAGCTTCCTGTCTACGCAAAAAAAAAAAAAAAAACTCGGCTGATAGGCTGTTTTCTGGGAATCGGAGTGTGATACAGTAAGAGGACATGACCTCCATCCCTTCTTCTGACTCATATTGCCTCGTGCTGGATATTTTATGAAGATTCTTGTCGACTATTGATGGCAACCCATGATGGATGAAATCAGAAATGCAGAAATGTAAGCCTGTGGTTAATTAACAGTACTTTGACAGCTTAGCGGTGTCTGTGGCTGTTAGTCTGGCCCAGTCCTACTGGTTTCCAAAACCACAAACGGAGAAAGAGGTATCAGACTGCCCAGCTGAATATGCTGTTTCTGTGTATTTACTTGGTTGGTGAAGCCTATCACTCACCAGGGATGAAAGGGAGAAACTTTTATACAGTTCAGACAGTTCTATGCATGCTTTGGTGACCACAGGAGCTAACAATTAGGCAAATCCACCAGTAATGGGGGGGGGGGGGGTGAAAATATATTTCTTCACCTGCTAAAGCTATTACGGCAGCTTTTCCCAGTGTACGTGACATGCGTCACCATAAGTCTGATCCAGCTCTGATTTATTGGAACCCAAGGTTTCAGCTTGCACTACAGTGACAGGGAGACTTTTCCATTCTCTAACTACACGCTGTGTAAAGAAGTGCTTCCTCAAATCCACTTTAAAATGTTCTCCTGGCGAGAAATTGTGCTGACTTTTTTACTCGCATAGTTACAGTTTATGACGAGATATTGTTCATCTTGCATTATACCAGTAATGTTGAAGCACCAATGATGTTCTGTAATTGAGAAGGTAGCTTGTGTGGGGGAAATCATTCATAATTTTGAAAATTACTTTTTTCCGTATCTTGTTTAGGTCTATTGACATTTTAGGTGATTTTTCCCATTTGTGCATTCAGAATGTTCCTTACCGTGCTACGCCTGAAATAAACCAGGAAAAACAAATTTTAAGAAGTATTCCTCGGACATATCAATTTTCTCGGTCCCGCCCACAAGACTGAATTGGAGCCAATGTAGCTCATTAACTAAAATGTTTGACACCCCTAAAATAGAAAAATAAAGAAAACGATATAACTGGTTGACATTTAAGGTGATTCACTTGAAGCTCAAGTTTTACATTTTATTGTCCCATTTGTTCTGAGGAATACGGTAAAATTATGCCACATTTGCAGGAGAGGGGACAGGTGCATGGGGGACAATAGGACTAACAGCAGTGCAGTGAGAGACAAAAGATGCAGGAAGCGGAACCATTTCTGGATAGCGCGATCGGGGAAGGATATGCAAATAGCCACAGACAGAACACGTGTGACTGAACACATATGAGGTGGCTGACTGGAATGCACCCGAATCTGAGTCCACAGCATCCAGCCAGCGCGACCAAAGCAGTCTGCTTTCTTGAACTTTCTGAAAACGAACATTCTTTCCCAGCTTTGCCAAACCTCCACGCTCTGATCTCGTCAGGGAGCGCAGAAGGCCCAGACATGCTTAATCCTCTGCTGCTAATCTACAGACTCAATCATGTTTCCTAGCTTTGAAGTTTTTTTTCTCTTTTTGTTTTTCCTGGGGGGTGGTCTATGTAGAAGCCCATTGGGGCCTCTCCCTGAGCGCCCCATCCCATCCACAGCACCACAAAGCTTTTTTGGTAAAAATATTTTTCACGGCCACCCTCTCCTTCTATTGTGAGTCAGCCCCCAAATTACCATAATAAGCCCCCCCCCCCCTCCCCCCCTCCGTAAGCACCTTAACAGACTTGCGTCTAAGTTGAGCCGAATGTGGATACTGCTGCCTTTGCTGCTGGTCTCTCCTTTGTGGTAGGTAGGGTGGTCTGCAAATGTAAGTAAAGCCAGTCTCCCACCTGAGCCTTCTGTCTGCCACTGACGTTATCCCTTTCTCCCCCCAGGTTGCTGTTGGCCCCCCAGGCGAATAGGATGGGGTAAAGTTCTGGTGGAACGGAACTTGGAGGTCTGCTAGTACAGCATTGGTGACCTGTGCCGTATTTACAGCCAGTAAGTAAGGACCAGAGGGCCAGTTTGTCCACATTGGACCCCATTTCACATTTGACTGAGTATGAATGGAACATCTGTTTATATATATGAAGGCTCACACAAACCTTTTTTTTTGTTGTTATTAAAAACTGTCCCGTGGGTTGCTGGTTCGTTTTCTCTTCTCATTTGTTGAATAGTTTCAGCGTAGCTTGCAGCTCTGGTCCAGCTACAGCAGACCAAACAGTCCCTTTTCAAAGAGAGCTTTGATATATCACCCTTCAGGCGTATTTACAAACTGAAAACTTGCTTCATTATCTCATGCTGGCAAAAACAGACTGACTCTCCCCACCCCTCAACTACGCTTCACTCTGATTGGTCAGTAGGTTTAATGGCGTTTTGAAGCTTGTTTATAACCTATTTTTATCGTCTTACCTGAATAACATTCAGGGTTTTGTTTTGTATACATGTAATATATCTCATCGTTTTTTTTAAGGGCTACAGTATTACTGCTGCCACCACCAGTGACATAGTTACATGTCATGTCAATTTTGTTGTATTTGTTTTATTTTTTTTCTCTCATATAAAATTGGCTTGTAGGTTTACTTTTCGTGATACATAGGGCAGTAATTGGTGTCGTGAGGCTGCTGGAAATGGAGAAGTGCAGTGAAGTTTTCACAGAGCCGCATATTCATCTGAAAACACTTTGGCCACTTAAGGTAGCCATTTGTGTAATATTAATCCTGCGCACATTACTCCTTTCTGTGCTCACTACTGCCATCAAGAGGCTAGACATCATGTAACGTACAACTGCCTTCTTAGGCTTTAAAGGTGGCAGTGCCCCCAAAGTCAAAAAAACTTATTTTTCCAATATGCTGTAGTGCTGTTTATCCATCCAGGTTATTGTGGCGACAGTTGCCTAGTTTTGGATCACTTCGTACCCCCCGATAGCGTGATCAGATGTAAACATTAATGGGAAGCTAAGTGGTGATAGGTGAGCTAGCAGTGTCATCAGATTGATTCATTACTTCTACACATTATTGCTAGTTAACAGTATTATTGTGGTACTATTAACTAAGATAGTATTGTTGCTATTTGTCATTGTTGGTAGCTGATGCTAATGATGCTGCTAGTTAACATTAGCGCTCAGCCGAGGAGGACACCATTGATGTTTCATTCGATTACATTGTCAGGAGCACGAAGACCCCGGGGCCTTCACTTCCGCACAGTGATACGGTTGTTGTGTGGAGCTCGGTAGAAAGAAAATAGTTCCTACATTGACATACTACAAATTCATTGTCATACTACAGATTCTGTGGATTATCTTGAGTAACTCTGGTAGGAGACATCGCTGCTGAATTTTTCAGATGTATTTTTGGTGCTTAAAGAATGCCGTTCAATCTCATTTTATTAGCCAGAAGACTGATATACCTACGCCCGATATTTCCAAAACTAGGCAACTCTCACCTCAACAATCTAGATGGAGAAATAGCCCTACGGCATATTTGAAAAATGTATTTTTTTAATTTGGGGTGAACTATCCCTTTTTCTATTCTCACAATACGTGTCTCAAAGTGTTATTGAATCATTAAATACTGCTCACTGATCAATTGATTGGTTTCCACAGAGAATAATAGATCAAATGAGAGGCGGCAAAATTTGCTCAAAGTTCGCTCAAGCTGATCCCTGCCATTAACCTCTCTGTCGTTGCTCAGGTCCTGAGAGGAGACGCCATGCAGTGCTGCACGCTGAGGCTCTTGGGTCTGATGCTGATGGTAAACGTGTTCATTTTCGTCATGGTCAGCGTGTCGCGGAACAGCGGCCAAGACAAGAAACATCCCGCCAAGCTGCTCGTGCCCAGCGAGAAGTTCTGGGGGCCAGCCGTGCCCAGTGGAGCCTACTGGAACCAGGAGCAACGGAAGCTGGATGACTTCCACAACCCCATCCTGCTGGTGGATAATTCTTCCGGCAACACTCTGCACGACTCAGTCAACAACACCGCCTCCTTAGCACCATGTGTCCCGGACCTAAGTGTAGCCACGAAGATAAAAGACTACAACTCCCTACCGCAACGCTTCAAGGACTTCTTGATGTACATGAAATGTAGGTTGTACCCCATGGTAGTGGATCAGCCACATATATGCAAAGATAAGCCTTTCTTGTTGCTGGCAATTAAGTCCCTGGCACCCCACTTCGACCGGCGACAGGCAATCAGGGAATCCTGGGGGCGAGCAGGCCAAATGGCCAACTGTACAGTTGCCACGGTGTTTCTCCTGGGTAATGCCACAGAGGTGGACTACTTCCCTCAACTCTCAGACATGCTGATGTATGAGAGTTCCCGGCACAAGGACCTCCTGATTTGGGACTACAGGGACTCTTTCTTTAACCTGACCGTCAAGGAGGTGCTCTTTCTAGACTGGTTCGGACAGCGCTGCCCCGAGGCGAGATTCGTCTTCAAGGGGGACGACGATGTCTTCGTCAACACCCCTCGCGTCCTTAACTTCCTCAACACCCTGACCCCGGCCCGAGCCAAAGACCTGTTTGTCGGCGACGTGATTATGAACGCCGGCCCACATCGGGACAAAAAGGTCAAGTACTATATCCCCGAGAGCATGTTTGTTGGGTCGTATCCACCATACGCTGGGGGTGGGGGATTCCTCTACTCGGGGGACCTGGCGCTACGCCTACGTAACATTTCCCGCTTGGTATCCCTTTACCCCATCGATGATGTTTACACGGGCATGTGCCTCCGCAAGTTGGGCCTGTCTCCTGTGAAGCACCAGGGCTTTAAGACCTTCGACATTCAGGAGAAGTACCGAAACAACCCCTGTGCCTACCAAAGCCTGATGCTGGTGCATAGCCGGACTCCACAACAGATGATCCAGATCTGGAAGTGGCTTAGAGACCCAAAGCTGACCTGTCAGTGAATATCAGCATATCACCATGTTGCCTGTTTTTGTTTAGTCTGTGAGTGTTTCGCATATATTGGCAGCTTTTATTATGATGATGATCATCACAATAGGACTTCTCATAATAATATTTCAATTATGGATATAATGATAATTAGCACTTAAATATTATTATTTATTAGGACAGCTGTGGTCCTTTCCATTGTAAGCTGCGCTAAAAGTGACCTTAATTTTTTTCTAGAGTTTAATCCTACTGTATGATCCACATGAAAACTTCAAAACGGGTCTTTTGAAGTGTTATTACTTGATTTTTAAAGAACTTATAAGAGAACAGAGATTTATTAGTATGGGGGTCATATATTGCCTTGGGATTTCCATACAGAATGGATTAGCTTTGGAACATGTAACCCCCCCCCCAATGGTGCCTTGTCTGACGCAGGTCACTACATGGTTTCTGAATAATTGATTTTCCCCCAGGAACAGGAACAGGATTTTCCCCCATCTTACTTGCTGAAAGTTTCAGTGTATAGTTTCCCCCAATCCTGTCCTGAAAAAATCCCTCAGGGTATTTCTCTTTTGTTTTTCCTATCTGACCATTAAAATAGTTCACATCTAAGCCGTTTTTTCCCACGTTTTTATTCAGTGCCTGTTTTAATGTAACACTGGCTTTCACCTGGACCCCTTTTGAGCTGTGGAGATGCTCTGGAACTCTTTCACTGCTGTATGTTTAACGGAACATCAGTATTAACCATCTGTCTCCACATTGCCAAGTTACACTGTGGATGGAGATGCCATTTAAATCCATTTGGAATGAGAGTGAATTAAGTATTCATTAGGCTGTGGCATCTACATACAGGAGCTGCAGGGCTGCCGTTTTAGAAAATTTTCTGGCTTCCAATTAAAAAGTAGTGTGTTTGAAGTAATTGGCTGATGAATGTATCTCTGTATACTGTGTACATTTTCTGTTTCTGATTCTATAAAAGGAATGCTGTTTTAGCATGCTGTGCTGTTTTAGGAAAATATCAATGTAAATTGCGTGCGCATGCATAATTGTGTGCCTCAGCAGTTTTCATTGCACCGTGTGACTACTACTCCTGCTGTTTGCTCAAAAGTTGAAAGCTGATTGGATCTGCACTTAGGGGGAAAAGGTTGGGATTGGCCAAAACCTGCTGGACAGGTCCAAAGTCACTTTAGTAATGGGCTTAGTAACATTGTAGCATCTGTTGGAGGAAAAAACTGATTTTGTGATTTTGTGTTAGTCACTACATTTTTTTTGCACAGAGTAAAATTAATTCTGTTCTGTAAGAAGTTCCGTCTGGCTAACCATCCATCTGTGATGTTCTTTGTTGTTGTTGGACCAATGAGTAATTAGCTAAGCCTGAATTTCAGTTTTGAGGTTATGAATAAGAGATTCCCAGAGACCTTAGTTATAATCACGTTGCTGTATTTTTTTGTTATTTATCCTCTTTTTTTTGGATTTTGTTTTTACATGAAAAGTATGGGCTTTTTTCCTACCTGCTCTTTGTCATGAACGTTCATTGTACTTGGCCTTCTCAACTTTCTACCCAGAGTTCTTCTTGTGATGAACACATTACTGTCTGCACTTATAGTATTCCTCCACCATTTCCACTCTGAAAACATTCCTTTACAAAGTGCCTGCTGTTTGTGTGACTGTTAACACTTGGTTTTAAAATGTGCTTTTGGGCGATCGGGTCACAAATAGACCAGCTGCGACACGTCGATGTTTGCACGTGGGTCTATCATGCCTCTCCAAGGTGTCTGGTGGACCACTTGTTTTCAGACTCCATCACTGCCTACATCACTTCCGCAAGAAGGTCAAATTGCATCGTGCACAGTCATTGTGACATCTTTCTCGGGGACGCATCAGGAAACATTAGGGTTTACACTACAAAAAATGTAGTCAGATGTGCTCCAGACCACCTTGGCAAATGATTCGCGTAATCGGATCTCGATGTGTCTTGGTGTTCATATACACTTGCATTTAACGCTGCCTACTTATGATCTGATTGGCCAGGATGCATATTTAAACAGTGTAAAGAGGGCCTGTGTATTGGCATTTTTTGTACGTATTTAAGATGTGTGTGTTGGGCATTTCGCGTTTTGTTTTTGTATTTTGGATTAATAAAAGTGTTTTACCATATAATTGGTTGTTCTCGTCATACTCAACTGAATGCTCCACTGGGTTTAGACCAGTGTTTCCCACCCTTGTCCTTAAGGACCGACAGACAGTGCACATTTTTGCTCCCTGCCTGCTCAAGATGGACTGTCTGCAGGTCCCAGAGGATGGGGTTGGGAAACACTGGTTTAGACAAATGCAATATCAAATTAGTAAATTATATGCCAAGATAGGACCCACTTCAGAACCACCTAAACTGTTATTTTTACATCTATGTTTGTCCTATTAGCTTTGACACGTCTGGCCTCTCTCCTCTGGCACCTCAATAACAAGGTGCTACTGGAAGCAAAACTTTCGCTGGATTTTTTTTTTAATCACTCCATTCTCTGTAAAATGTAGTCACTGTAGTACGTAAAAGTCCCACAAGCGTGGCTGTTTCTGGGATGGTGGACCACAACATCTGGCACCGACGATTATGCCACATTTAAACTCACACGTCATGTCTAGCCAAAGAGTAAGTGAACTTCTCGACCCTGTATGTGTGCCTTATATATCCAGGTGCAGCTAGATGATTAGCTACTTGGAGAAGCAGACTGCTAGCGTTAATGCGGAGGTGTACCTAATCATGTGGCTGCTGAACGTGTAATTACCTCACTCTTACACTTTGTGTTGGTGACCTCTATTGGACAGAAAAGGTAATGCATTTCGATTTCATTTGATCGTTATATTGAATACAAAAATGTTTCGCTGAGGAAGTTTGATTTTAATCCTCTTGCCTGCTGTGCGTGCCTACATTCCAGAAAGTTATAATTTGTCAGAAAATGTTCCCTTCATTGGGTGTCCTGGTTTGATTTTGCTCTAGTGCTATTGTTCTTGAGTTGTCAGCAGGGCGTGCATTTGGATTACAGGACTGTGTCACACTGTAGTCACGTGCCTCCATCATACCCCAGACCTCTCTCTTACTCCCCTGGCCCCCACCTGTAGCTCCTCTGAAACCCTGGTATTATGGACCCCAGAATGAAGGCAGCGCCTTTTAGAAGAGTGTTTACAATTAGGGGAACATGTTAAATAACTGAAATTTCCCACAACCCTGTACTGGATAAGCCATTGGAAGACTGGTGGAAGGATGGATATTTTTAAATTATTGTTATGAGTTTTTACGAGTTATGTGGGACGTGTGTTTTATTGTGCTCAATTTTTTAACAAGAGACTGAAACGTTCAGGTGTCTCTATCTTCCTGTAATAGTTGTTTGTTTTTATATGTATGTTTATCCAGCACATTGATTTCCGTACGTTTACAGGTGTGCCCCCCGTCCTCGTTTTTTTGCTGTCACGTGGTTTGAACGCCATGTGTCTTTTTATGCTGTCGTGAAAAGTGTCTGCCACCAGGTGGCGACCACGATGCATAGCGTGACTGTGAAACATTCTCCAGTTGCTGAAGGTTGTTGCTCATTATGACTCTAGCATCACCATCAGCGTAGGCAGCGCACAAACACTGGCTGTCGCAGTGCGGGGCAAAGTGATGGGGACTAGTCATTGTTAATAATCAAGTCAAGTCAAGTGGGCTTTATCGTCATGCTATCTATATACAGGTACACAGTAGCATAAAATAATGCTCCCTGGATCACAGTGCGAGGTCTTCCCAGCACTTTCACATCACTCCTCTCTAGCTCTTGGCTTTTTAAGGCTCTGAAATGTAAATGAAAGTCCTGGGATCTCATTCCGTAGGTGTCAGATTATGACAAATGCTGTTGGAGTTCAGGGAGCCGGCCAAGAACCAAGCAGGACTGGTTTTAATAAGCCCTTCTCATTTATCTTTCTGTATCTTATTTCCCTTTGGATACTGGTTTCCATCAGTATTTTTCTTGTATTTAAAAAAAACATGTGGTCGAGGCCACATAGTAAATTGGTTGATTTATGGCTGATTTTGGGGAGCAGCACGCTTCGGGTGCCCGTTCTCCCGGCCAAGGGGTACTGTGACAAAGCGTAAGGCCAGACCCCTCCTGAACAGGCTTGAGGCTTCCTGCGTTCCAAACGCATGGACCACTGTAACCCCTGCCCAGCGCTGAGGCAGAGCTGCCAGTGAATCAAATGAATAATGCAGCCATGCTATTAATAATGAGTTATAATAATGGTAAGTGTTGACTGAGAGGAACTCAGGCGAAATCCGAGTGAAAATCTCAGGTTAAAAGCAACACATTGTGGTCTCCAGCACCGTGCAAAACAACGTATTTCTCATCCCATTGGTATTTAGCAATAAAGCCAATAGTAGATTTTTTTTTTTAATCTGAAAGGATGACGCACACACACACGCACACACGAAAGGTTCTCCACGTCTTTTCTTCATAGCATCCAGAAAGTCGGCTCTGTAGAAAACCCCTTGTACCGCACTGACTTGGGTCCTGCGCATCTGGGTTCAGCCTCCGCTTTGTTTTCTGTTTTCCTTGGGAGGGGTGGTGTTTGGGGGTGAGAGTGTTTCACTAAAACGACAAAGAAAGAAGCCAGGCGGCATGTTCTAGACTGATGGAGTGCCAACAAACCCTGTTCCCATTTTCCCCATGATTTGACTTGGCGGTGCCTTGCTGAGGTCTGAAATTTCATTTGTGCAGATGGAGCATGCAGGGAATGATTGGGACTCTGCCTGGGGATGATTGAGACTCTGCCTGGGGATGACTGGGAATCTGTCTGGGGATGATTGGGACTCTGCCTGGGGATGACTGGGCCTGTTTCTGTTGCTTCCGTGACGTGCGTGAAGACCTGCTTAAAGAGGCCCGTTGGAGGGCAGAATCACTGCAGCCTTCGTTTTTGAAAGACGATGGACCGAGGTGGCACTTTGCACCCCTATGTTGGCACTCATGCAGCTACTTTCTGGCTGGTGCCCAGGTTCCAGTAAAGAAAAGGAATGTTGACGTCCTGTTTAAACAGTGAGCTGTTGCTGTGGCTCCCAGCACTGGGTGCTGTCCTGACCATCAAGGCCATTGACAATGGAACAACAGCTGTTGGGTATGATGAGCTGATTGGGCCCAGACAAGTGCCAACCCCCCCCCCCCCGCCAATTTTAGCATCATTACACTAGTTACCAATAAATTATCAAGTTAACTTTAAAATTTTATTGCTCATTTTTGAGGTTTTGAACAGACCAGCTTCAGCTGTTCTCAACAACCTCATACATCCCTGCTGTCGTCCTAGAGCATCGAGCCTGTGGGTGTTTTACTTACACAAAAATGATCTGAGGGCAGAAGGAAAAATAATTGGTTCGGAGAGATAACCAATCAGATTGTAGAGAAGGTGTGTCCAACCAACTAAAGGAGGCAGGACCAATACATCTGATTAGTTGGTCCCGCCTTCTCTAGGTCCTTGGACCCACCTTCTCTACAATCTAAATGGTTATCTCTCCGAATTTCTGTGTAAGTAAAACTCCCATGAGCGACTACTGAAGTCACCCAGTAAGCTGCTGGTTTCTGACCCAAGCAGCTGATTGAGGCGCGAAGGGAGTCATGCTTCCCCTGCTGCTGGCTCCTGGCTGTGAAACAGCCTCCCTCCCCATGTTATATCCCCCCCCACCATGATCCATGATATGTTTTAAATCCAAGCCAAAAACCCGCCTGTTCTCTCAGGTGTTGTAGATGTGCGTTTTATGCATTTTTGTCTCTTTATTACCCATTAATCACTGTACATTTTTAAACATTTTTAATGTTTAAAGCACTTTTGGTCAACAGGTGGTTGATTTAAACTGTGCTATTTAAATAAACTGACTTGCCTTGAAGGAGATAGATAAATAACTTGAACACTGCACATTTGCTGTTGACCGGAACAGAACTGCACTGTTCAAAACCATTAGCATTGACTCAACCCTTAGCACACTAATTTAGTTCATAAACAGTTCCTTCCTCTGTGGCTCCTTCATGATTCTCACATCAATCACATTTAAAATGTGGCGTATCGCAGTTTCATAACGTAACAGATACAACAGCTGAAGCGTCTAATAAACCGCCGTGCTGTGTCTCCTCATGTGCGATGGTTCAACAAGAATTGTTCTCCCTCCGAGTGACTGACAAGCATGTAAAAACAATTCCTCACCACAGAAACTCCTCACGTCTGTATTCTTTTCATGTTCCTCATTTGAATGACAACATATCTAATCAGCTCTGTTCGGTCAATCAGTAAGCTTATTATGGAGAAGTGATTCATTCCGTCAATTGGTTGCCAGGCAACTTAACCCCCCCCCACATGCTTTTACTGTTATCTTTCACTTTGCCCCTATTTCAGGAGAGCTGGGCCCTCTACCACAGTAACCGTCTTGTGTAGAGGGAACTACGCCAAGCCCGAAGACACACATTTCTGCCTTAGTTAAGACTTGTCCACCTAAGATTCGATGTCTCTGGCTGTTTTGTTTTTGACTGAAATGTTATTACTTATTTCATGCGAAACACAGTTAGTCGCTATTCAGCTGGTTAGGTGGGCGGGAGTTGGGGAGAATGATGTGGGTCTATGGTTTCAATATTTCATGTGGGTCTGGGACCAAGACTATGTCATTATGATGAAAAACAACATATCTCTTTACATCTCTTCTGAGCCACTATTAACATGAGAGCAGCCATATCAGGAGGGCATTAAGATCACGGCCACAACAACAGCTTTACTTCAGGTCAATATTGCCTTTGATACTGTTGGCTAAATTATTCAGGAGAGAATATTAGGACCTCTGGGGCTAACAGAGCACTCAGCATGGAGGATTTTTATCCGCAAAGGAAGTAAGCAGGAATGAAAAATGTTGGCATGTTGGTATGATAGATCTGTGATTGATTATCATGCCTGGGTGGCTGACTCACTTCCTGTGCTGTGCCTATGTGTTCATGTGCTGTGGCCTTTGGTAGGGGGATGCTGGTGCAGATTTAATCACAAATATTAATGACCACTCCTGTTACTCTGCGTCACCCAGGAGCCATAGAAACCTGCCCAGCAAGTTGACCAGCAAAGCCCCCCAGCCCAGCTGATGACAGCATCCCCAGCGGTTTGCTTTGACCTATCTACCACTCTGTGGCCTGTACCTGAACACTATGACCAATAAGGACAGCTTTTAATCGTTGGGCTGGCATGAAAGTGTTGTTTTCAGTTGGCAGTAAGACTGTAACAGAGAGTTCTTTAAGACAGTGTTTCTAAAGCCGGTCCTGAGAGACCCCCAGACAGTCCGCGTTTTTGATACTGAGACATGGGATCAAGCAAAAACGTGGAATGTCTGGGATCCCTGAGGACCGGATTGAGAAACACTGCCTTAAAGACATGTATGCATCCATCTGAATTTTGATAACCCAGTGTTTAAGCAATGATTAATGACACAGGAGATCACCTGAGAACTACCATACTACTGAGGACACCTGTTATCTGTACTGCTAGCATTTCAGTGCCCCCCCACCCCCTACTGCCAATATTTGCATGAACTTAGTTTTAATTACGTTTTTATGTTCCTATGTAGTAATCTCAGATGGTTTAACAGGCCCATTTTAGTAGAGTCTTGATTAGCTCTGCAGGTGAGTGCATACATCTATTACCGAGGCCAGCATTTACTTAGAATATGTTCTTCAACAGGTTAGCATGGATTTGATGAATTAGAGGAGAGGTTTAGCTTCTCTATACACTCAACACATAAGCTGATCACTCATGAAAATGACTAGAAAAGCTTTTGGTTCTGATAATAACCAGTATCTTCCTACACTGCAATTTCTTACATTGAGCCCTTGAACTACTAAGTGTGGTTTCAAGGAGAAGTGAACTCCTTAACCTTGGATCAGATCCAGTTTCATCTCGATGGTTCTAGACTGAGACTGGGACTGTAGCTCAGAAGTGGTGACGATCGTTATTGGATGGGGGCATAGGGTAGGGCATGCTGGGCGTTATGGTGAGCCAAGATGCTGGGGTCAAAATACCCGCTACCTGTACTTCACTCCCAGCACAGAATGCATTTTTTCACCTGCGAGCCATGGAAAGACCAATGATAGCATCCTGTACAGCTTCCCCATGAAGACCGCAGGACCCTTCATGATCCCCCCCCCTCCATCCATTCTCCTCCGTTCAGAGCAGAAACACAGCCAAAACAAACTATGTGAAGACTTACTCCATGTGCTCATTGTGCTTAGACAGGGATGAAGCAACCGTGATCAACTCAGCGTGCCAATGATTACATTTTCTCTACTTCCTTCTCCTTCCAGAAGTTCACTGCTCTACACGGTGGGCAGAAAAATATGACAAGGCACTTCTCATAGGTCAGCAGTTCTGGAATAATTTCCATATGTATGTCAATCTCGCTGAAATTCTCTGAACGCCTTCAACGGAGGGGTCCGGGGGGAGGTGCGAAATTCCCCAACCCTTCAGGAGCCCCACGAGTGAAATACATCTTTCTGTGTGTCTTGTGAAGCAGCTCCGATTGTTTTGATTGCAGAACAAAGGTATGAATAACAAGACGTCAAACTGGCCTGTCTTCACCCACAAAAGATTATAGAGTGGTACCCTGGAAGAATCCTGTCAACTTCCATTTTCAAATTACACTGCACTATAGAACTGACTGCTACGGTTTACGCAATAATAGATCCCAGCCTCTGACTCTGGTACTTAATGGGTTGCCATGGTTCTCCACAAGACCAGTACACTTTGGCTATGACAGTCATTCATCTTTGACGCACTGTGTCCTTTCCCCTGTAACTTTGACCCAACTTTCAGGAGATAAAGTACTGTAGTTTTCTTTTCTGCAAACAATCTACTTGTCCACAGCGATAAATGTAAATTCATTTATGCATTTTCCAACCCCTAATCTGGTATGGGGTCAGAGGGACCCTGACGTTTATTCCAGGAAACATAGGGCACGAGGTAGAGGAACTCTTTAGACAAACCCCAGCTGTTTAAAAATGCAGGACCAATTCATGGACTTTAAACCATCGTTTATTATGGTGCACACGCTTCAAACAAATGCTGAAGGGTCTTCTTAAAGCTACATTTTTCCAAATAGGAACCAATTTGTTGTACCAGTGTGGTTTATAAGTGAACCTTTATTGAGTGATGGATAGTGGTAGTAATAATTTTTAGGCTATTCTGGATGAGGCTCTTTACTGAGAAAATTATTGAATTATAAATCCTGAATGTTTTTTTGTACTCAAAGGTGAAAAATGATGGTTATATTTCATCGTCAGACCAGCTGGTTGGGCGTCATTTACTGGTTCCCTTCCCTTTTAAACGTAATAAATCAGGAAGTGCAATTTAATTCAGAGCCGACGTGTCATCAGTGTGAGGGCCATCCGGCGAAGAATTCAGGCTCACGGGGAAGAAAAATTAACACTGCTTTCGCATGCTGAAGTCACCCACCCACCCCTAGGGAATGTGACGCTGCGTGGGCCAGATGCTGTGATGAATGTGCTCCCTCAGGAGAAGAATTTCACCACCTCCTGCAAAACACGCCGCCTTTGTCTTCATGAGCTGCCGCAGCATATTTTGCGTTTTGTTTTTTCGTGTTCGGACAGCTGAAATGTGACCCCCACGCCCCCACCCCATCTTGCTCACCCGATGATTATTTTCTTCTCCTGCGCTCTGCAGACAATCAGCGCCATTGGTAGCGTAGGACATGTGACCTGCTGGGCCAAGGTGGGCCTGTAGGTGGAGTATTCTTGTAATATTCAGCTCCTGCAGGTCTGGGGTGGCCTAGGGAGGCCTTTGCATCCCGTGCCTGAAAGCCCATTTCCTGCATCCTTTATTAAAGCCCGGCCAAGATATCCAACAGCCAATGAATGTGTTCCCCAGGACTGACCTCGTAGGGAGACTCCGCCTCCCAACTGTCCTTATTGCTCTACTGACCGAATATTAATGCCGCTGCAGAAAGGCTTCCCAGCATGCTGCTCAAGGGGCCCCCCCCTCGGCAGCAGCTCTGGGGTTTTCGGAAGCTGAGTCCTCATCTGGAAAACCCGGGAAAGACAATGGGATGTAATTAGCACGTGGAGATTAAACAGCACAGAAACTCGACCTGGCTTGCAATTTCTCAAGGGTCATGTCCCTCTGCTTTTCTTCTGTTTTTTTGCATATTTAAAGATACATATATGAAATATGAATAGATACAAAAAAATAGATATTTAAGATAAAGAAGTGTGTTATGTATTTCTTCAGTCTACTCCTATTCTCAAGTTGTTCTGTCCTGCAGCAGTTGACAGTATTTGATAATTAAAACAATGAATGTTACCTAAAGTTCAGTGCCAGGAAATCTGGAGGGACTCACTGAACCCTGTAATTTCTCTTGTTCTTATATCCTTAGAGGCTCCAACCCAACCAGTGATTAGATTTTTATTTACATGACATGAAAAATGGGGGGGTGGGAGAGGAGCATGAGTTTCCTGTGTTGGACTGAGCTCACTTAGTGTTTTTCCCTGTTTGTTTGCGTTTTCTCTATTTTTTGGGGGGGGGGAGGTGTGTAAAATCTCAACTGGGAGTCACTACTTTTCAAGGGACCAGAGAGACAATCGGTGGCTCTGCAGTCAAGGTAGGTCAGGAAAACAAGCCTCTAATTCTTTCCAGATGTGTCCACAGTGCCCTTTAACCCCCACAACATTCTGTGGACAAACTCAACACATCTCACAGATCTGTTCACATACCAAGACTCTGGCTTTATTTTCTAATGCAGGACTTTCCAGCCTGTGGTCCATGAAGCAGTTTGCAAGGCTCCGCAGAGATGTTTCCATAATCAGAGAAATGTTGGCATTATCATTTGATTCACACAACACAAAAAAAATGAAATAATAAAGCACGATCCTCATGGTTGGTGCCAAGAGTATTCAAGCGGGAACCCATTCCTGGAGAAATAAGTTAAACCCTGGCGGTACTTAATTCATAATTACTTGTGTGATCGCGCATTCATAGCTCTCTCCCAATTTCCCTGGTTTCCTGTCTGAAAAGCCTTGTTCTGTGGTCTCACCTCCAAATCGCAACACTTGTATTTGATTATGATTAAATGATGACTGCAGAGTAGCTCCGCAATTCAATGTGAGAGTTTGCATTGTATCAGTAAAGAGAGCTGATCATTAATGTGTAATATTAATGGGGGACAGGTCACTGGGAGCGCTGTGCTCAGTCAGGTCAACTGGTTCCTAGTTGTGTCAGTACTATACAGTAAATGTGTGGTTGTGGGGTAGCGTGCGGCTCAGTGGCTCTGCAGGTCAGAATTCTGTGCCCGCGATCAAAAGGTTGCTGGTTCACATCCCATGGCTAGCAGAGGAAATTTCACCATTGGGCCCTTGATCAAGGCACTTAAGCACAATCACTCCTAGGATTGGCTGACCATGATCTGTGATCCACACATCTAAAGGATCTGCTAAATAAATGTTTAATTTTTCTCAGCCCCCCCCAGATCTTAGACCATGAATGTCATCATGCCCCCTTTGCTTGATAGCACCCCCCTCCCCCACACGCATGCCCAAGTTATAACCTTTTCTCTTAACTCACACCCATATAAAATTTCTTTTGTATGCATATGCCCTGCTGGTTTTGTGTTGACCCCATTTCTGCACTGTCCCAGTAACCCAAAAAGGGAAAAACCAGCCACCACTAAAATTCTTTCTCGGATTCTCACGTCTTGTGGTGGTTTTTGACCCATTCTTCTCCCATCTAGCCATTAACAAGCAGCTACAAGTTCATCAACTTTCACAGGGGAGAAAAAGACGACAAAAATTTAACTATAGCCCTTCTGCTATTAGTCTGGTTTATGCTTAACCACCGTAAAGAAAAGCGGATATAAAATTGTTCCGTACATAAATATTCTCTGTCAAATCATACTTCGTTCTAGTCACGTTGTTTTAATGAGGTTGTTAAAGAGATCAGAGGGCAGTCTGAGCAACTGCTGACATCCTATAAGACAAACCCATTTCTGTCCTCTCATTTCCAGAGTCTCGCTAGGTAGCATCAAAAGCAGAAATCTTTTCTCGGGGGTCTCCCTCCCCTTTTATGGCACAGACCCCCAGGCTTTAGCAGAATGGGTATACGTTTCCCATCTTTTGTTTGCTGCCTCCCCCCACCCAGATTCGAGAGGCGGCATAAATGCATCCCTCCCCAGCCTTTATCCTGAGTGCAGGAGGACCCGCCTGAGTGTTCTCCACTTCCTGAATGGCCTGGAGTCTTGCCAGACTCGAACCCATCATGACTCGATGTGGCATCACTTACTGTAAAGATGCCTATCTTTAAAGGCCAGTGTAACGCTCGTATTACCAAGGGGAGGCAAACAGGAAACGGCGGGCTTGGAAGATGAAAACGTGATACGGTATAGCTGCAAGGTAGTATGCACCTACAGACTGATATTTAAAGACAACAGTCGTCAGAAATATGTAAACTAGACTATGCCTGATATAGTTCAAGTGCATTTGCAATGTAGATCTTCTGGCTTTGCACCCAGAAGTGAAAATGTACTTCTTTGTTAATGGAGCATTTGTTTACATAAGTATCTCCTGTGAAATACTTACATTACTTTTTTTTTTTTTTTGCATTCAATGTGGAAAAGAACAAGCATTCACAAATGATGCACGTCCTTGTGCTTCAAACATATACTCACAACCATTGTCCCACTTAGTCCATCTAGGGGCTCTGTGAAGGTATGAAGCGCCATATTATGTCTGAACAACAGCATCAGTCACCTGAAATACAAGCGCATATTTTTTGCTTTAAAGTAGAGCGTGAACGAATATGTTTCTCTGGCTGAATTCCATGCCGTTTCGCGTGGCTTGAGCAACTGCAGCCTGGAGGCAAGTTAAATTCCACACTGCACGATGATTATTTAGCGAGTTACGCTAAGCACTAGCGGCGGGTAAGAGGCTCGCTGCTGAAGTGCCAACTTTGATCGCGTTGATGGGCAAACCCGTAAGGAGAAAGTCGACAGGTACAATCATAAGCACTATAAGCGGCATAGCTCATAAACACCTGGCCGTATGACTAAATCGTTGCGGTCTCGATTCCCAGGAGCGGCCCCGCCGTTACGCCCAACAAGGCAGGTGTTCAACGAATTTCTTTAAAAAAATGTACAGCTGTTTATGTGTATGAAGTCTAAAAACTGTAAGCTATTGGAGGTGCTTTGCATGAAACTGGCCTAATAAATACTGAAATGTACCTCAGCTACAGAGCGGCTCCTGACCTCCTCCGGGACTGGTGGGGCTTTGTTTACTGCGTGCCAGCAAGATCGGGCCACTACATGCTTTTGACTGTGCGCGTCCTGCCTTCTGACACCGCGTATCAAAGGGGGCGCTTTGCCTCTCACACAGAAAGGGCAGTGTTCTGGGTGAGACCCTCCTCAGATCAAAGCATTCTTTGATGCATACCGAGACATTTGATAATCTTTCTGCTGATTTTACAAAAGGGTACCACCAACCAGATATATCCACACACCTCGATTTTATACATGATAACGTGCCTAACCACTTTGTATTGATTCCTTTATAATTGTTTAAATGGAAACAAAGTGACTTATTACATGCAATCTCCTTAAGTAAACACCAAACTGCAAATGTGAATCACGTGTCTATAAGTATACGTATGATTGCATGGGTCTGGGTTGACAGAGGACGACTCTGGGAAAACCTTTCCGAAGAAGCAGCGATTCAAAGAGCTTCGATGGGGTGGGAACAGGAACATGGGCAGTTAAAAAATGACAGGGAATAAAAAGGCATAAACAAAACAGAGAAGGAACAAAAACAGGGACTGTCTCCCGCATTATGAGTCATAAAAGCTGCATTGTGTTCGGGAAAAATCTCCCCAAGTGCTGATTTGACTCCAGGAAGCAAAATTATTGGCACGAGTTTAACGGGAATGCAGACATGTACTTTCACGCGCCGTTCGTTTTACACAGAATGACATCAGTACTTTATGTCAGGTTAGATAATGATTCTTGCACATTAGTGTGCATCAGTGCCTACAATACGAACTGTATGGTCTAATAGCCGAGTGCAGGGGGTCTGAAGCCCTGCCCTGACACAGCATGTAGTTGGGTGGTTAAGGATATAAATTCATACCTTGAAGGCTGCTACCGAAAGTCTCAAAAGAGGCTCTGCAATAGTATCATTAAACAAGGCACTTAAGCTCAATTTCTCAGGTGAAATGTATAAATGTAGAAAATTTGCTTTGGATAAAAAGTGTCATGTGTACAACTTCCGAAACATGTAGGACTCTTAACTATAACTAATTAGAAATAAGAATCTGGTTTAACATTCCTGGTGATTTAACATTCCTGGTGATTTAACATTCAAGTGCTGGAACAACTAATGTTGAAAGAATTGTTTTCCCCTTAAATTGCAATATGCGTACAATGTCATTATGCATCCATACTTTCATCTTCAACGCGCATATCTTGGTCTTGGTCGCAGGGGTAAAATGTAATAACGTATTACTTAAATCTTAAATTTTTCTGTGCTCTTTACAATTAACCAATAGAACCGACACAACCCTACGGTCGATCATTAACATTTTATTCGCATTAGTGCATTCTATATATAGTGCATTCTATATCTCCATTATAGTATCTAGACCAATAGCTCGTGACAGGCAAAACCTATACATTACGGAGCAAGGTTAAATGCAGCCTGTATAAAAAGGGTAATTCAGGACAACGCTCATACAGGGAAACATGGCTAGTTATATTTTCCAGAAATACGCAAATGTAAACTGTGGAAATTGTGCCTCGGTACCACCATACTGCTACAATGACTTACTGAAGCCTGACTCCTAAATTGGTAGGGTAGGGTATTATACCGTAGACCGCATGCTGACCCACCCGTCACCGTACTGCCGCAAGAGCACCTAAGTCTACGGACACTTTAAACCTCGGGGACGGTTTTGACAGGCATCGTAAACCACCACAGGGAAACTATAATCGCATAAACAGTTTACTCTTAGTACTGAGATTCGACCAATGGTGAATCAAGGCAGTGGCTGGGTAAATTACATTGCGGCGAAGCAACGCGAACATGCTGGCGATTGTGGGCGGGCTGTATAATATGACGGACGCTTCGATCTACCAATCAAAGAGCCGCACAGTAACTAAGGCGTGAAAGGAGCGTTTGCATGAGAGGGGTGAGTAAACACTCGCAAAAAGGCACCAATGGTAGGGGCAGGAGGCGGTCCTTCGTGCGCGTTAGCTGGCTAACTAGCGTTTAGTTAAACGTACAGAAAAATGGATGGATGCTTAATTGTTGAGTTTGTTAGAATTTGCAGCCTTAGTGTTGGGGTTTCCTTGTTTTTACTGTGAATCGGTTGGTTGAGAAAATCCCAAGTGTCTCTTACGTTCATCTGAAGTAACCGGACAGGGTGAACGGTGTCTGTGGGCTGACTCCTCCTGCGGGTGCCTTCCTTTAGCTGGCTCGCTAAATGGCTGATACTGCAGAAGTGGCTGGCAGTTAGCTGCCTCCCAGACACGAAGTCTGGAGGCGAGAGGGCGGATTAAACAAAAAAAGGTAAGCTGATCAATGTTTAAATTGGTGTATGCTTTTGGAAAGTGAACTCCTGTCAGCTGAATCTTGTCTTCTGGCTGCGGGCTTAATAAAGTTCCATTGTAGCCGGGTAGCTAGCGGCTACGAACTAGTAACAACTATCCAGTGTGTCGGTCGCGTGGAATTAGGCTAACCAGCCACAACACTAAAGTAGCGTATGAATCAGCGCGTATCCCAGTTGACGAACGGAAGCCGATGTCGATGTAGCAGCTGTGTGTTGTGCTACGCTGGCTGTAGGATCTGGGTCTCGGGGGAGGACGGCGATGAAAATCGGTCTTCTACGCGATGATCACGAGCCTGCTATTTGTATGCTTGACAGCGGGAGTGTTACATTGCATTGTAGGCAAAAATGGACGTGCACTGTTTTTCCCCTTCAAATCAGTGCCTTCGTCTGCCAGACAGCCCGCTAGATACGGGCAGCTCGCCATCTGATAAACCTGAAAACAATCTGCCAGATGTGCTAACTGGTTGCATTCTTGCAAAATAACACCCAGGATAACCCGGCTTTGTGTGCTGCACGGAGTGTAACTGGATTTAATTTTGAAAATTTCATTTTGCGTGATATTCTGTTAGATTTGATACAAACTACAGAAGTTCGGGCAATATCGCGACTAATAACCTCAAAGTTGGTTTACGTTTTTAAATCAGTGCCTAGTTTAAAATGAGAATGTAATGAATTGCTCATTAAATGAATCCTGGAGATGTTAATTTCGCTCTTTTCGTGAAGATAATTAAGTTAAATCGACATAGGGATGCGTGTTAGGTAACTTAACTGTGCCAAGGCGGAGATTTGAAGAATATATTGGGCTTTTTGTTCTTTATTTTCCTTTGTCATCGAGTGTACTGTGTGCGTTTTCCCCTCAATAGGTTGGAGACCCCAGGTTCTTTTGGGGAGGAGAGGAATGTCTGGCCGACTAGAAGATACAGGATCGGGGAAAGTTCTTTCTTCCATAACCATGCTTGGTCCTGTCAGTTTTGGCTGCTGTCGCTGGGGAAATTTCATGTCCCTTAATCTGCTGGCCTCCTGAGACATCGAGGACATGCCACCTCAGCGAGATCACCTACGATAGGATTCATTGTACGTGTTATTTCATGTTTTTAAAATGTAAGCGACGAGCGACTGACGAAGATTGTTGGATACTTTTGCAACGCCGGCAACCAAAGATTTTTTTAAGGGACCGAACAAAGGGAGGCGAAGGATTGCACAAAATATCGGCGGATAGGGAAATATGGCTTCGGTGTGGAAAAGATTACAGCGTGTTGGGAAGCATGCGTCCAAGTTCCAGTTTGTGGCCTCTTACCAGGAGCTCATGGTGGAATGCACAAAGAAATGGTGAGTGGCGCCGTTTAAGAGCGTTTAAGCGTGATTCCGGCGGCGGCTCGGGGCTGCGAAGTGCGGGCCCTGCGCTCCAGCCGCCGTCTCCGCGGAACGTGCCTCTCCGGTTCGGGCGGCTCCCCATAGGGCGAAGGTGCTCCGCGATACGCCGAGTGTCCCACCATCTTAACACGAGGGTGTGTAAAACAGGGTTTAATATGTCAGATCAAGCTAATGGCCTAACTGGATACGTGTCTGAAGGACAGTAGTTCGAGTGAAGCAAGCTGAGAAGGTGCCACTCAAGTAGTCTTTCCATACGCTTAGTTTCTTGCCGCCTGGCTACAGCTGCTCACCAGTCTGTTTTAACTACCTTCTTCTGAATTACATAAATGTTTTATGAGTTTTCCATTGTTTCTTGTGAGGATTTTTTTGTGTTCAGGCCTTGTCTGGTAATGGTTAGTTTAGTTCCATAAAGAGGCACTTATTTTGTTGTGTCGTGTTTATTCACTCGTTACCGTTCTTGTATCTGAAGATGCGTTTAGGTTTTGACTGCTGTTGCGAGTATGATCGGGATGTGTGTGTAAATGTGGTGACTCCCCATCCCAGGTGATGCCTTACCATGGCAACCCCCGCAGTTTAACTCGCGTCCCTGGTGTAAAGCTGGACCTATTGTGCTTAAAAAGAGGTGGGGATTACTTGCTTATTTTGCTCTTTATTTGGATGGAGTTGTAGTAGCAATTTAAAAAAATTTCTTTATGACTTTAATGAGAGTTTTCATTCTCTGGGGAGAGACCCAGCCCTCTGGGTGACAGTGATGCATGTGAAGATGACAACTTTGATCTTGATGTGTAAGCTGTGCTCAGAGAGGTTGAGGTGACCTGTCCTTCTTGCCTCTGTGGAAAGTTCTAGTTCAAACACAGGCATGGCCCCAGGAGCTTGCGTTGTCTATCACTGATCAGGTTACTATGAGGAGCTGTTGGCTCCCTCCCTTGAGTTGGCAATCTCAAGAGGGGTGCAGGGGTTAGTCATAACTGGGTTGCTCAGGATGTGGATGGTGGGTGTGTGGCATGGGCTCAGGCTAGCTGTTACCTGCCACAAACTGTGAGCTGGTCCGAGCTATTTCTTTGCCGCCCAGTGTTTACACTGTGAGTGTGTGTAATTGGTACCTTGCTACCGTCATACAGGCTAATGGGGCAGACATTTGCCTGGAAGAATGACACTTTCTCAGAAAACTGCTTAACACGCTGTGCTTCTGGACCTGAAGTCTCTCCCAGCAAAAGCTACCAGCATGAGAGAGGTTCCAACACTGTTGCCAAGATACCAGCCACACACACCTCTCATAGTACGCTGGAGATTAGGAATCCTGTGTGGTCAGTACTCTGAAGATGGTGTATTGTCTTGAAGTGTGTGTGTGTGTGTGTGTGTGTGTGTGTGTGAATGCAGGCAGCTGCAGTGTGATGAAAGGTCGTCTCCGGTCACTCATCCGTTTACTGTACTTGTCAGCCAGAGCTGAGCAGCTGTTCTTAATTCAGTACTTTCTGGCCAGTATGGATTCATTCCCATTCTCAAACCCCATTTTTAAAAATGTCTTTTGGCATTAGGAATAAAAGAAATATTGCAAACAAGGGGAGGTAATTCAGCAAATCATCTCTGTTTGGATATTTCATAACTCAGTTTTGAGTGTATTTCTGCTGGAAAAAGTTTGTTGTGGCCAGTGTTACTGAATCAGGAACAACTGTAGAGTAGAAGTGATTTACTAGCTGTGTATAGTCATGCCCCCCCCCCCTTAGTCATGTTCTTGGATCAGTCATTAGTCTGGTTGGTCTTGGTCAGATTTGTTCTGAAGCGGCAGCAAAAATCCTTTACGGTGTGAAAATTCTACCCAGAAGCACATACGAATGGCAAGTGATCAGAAAGTGGTGTATTCTGAAGTGTGAATGGATCAGGATGTTCTGGACCGGGTACTGGATGACGCAGTTTGATGCAGTGAGGTGTAATCCATGAGTGTCTTTTTTTTTTTTTTCTTTGCTTAAAAAGTGCTGTAGGGCGCTGAGGTCTGACTGGCCTCTCCTGTAAGCAGCCGTACGCGTCTGAAAAGTGCCACTAATGGTTTCCTGTGATGCAGTTGATTGAGATTTCCATTTGCGTTAACCTATCAGTGTCAAAATGGTCAAACAGCTTGCTATGCTTTGGCTCGTCAGTTGGCTCAGTTCTGTAGCAATGAGCATCTTTGTGTTGCTTGGCGTTAAATTTGTCCAACATGTTGCTGAGCCACCTCCGATCAAGTGAAAATTCTTGCCAAAAATTAAATGCTCTTTGTTTGTCAACACTGTCACGTGTATTTATAGGAAGTGTGCATAGTGCTCTCCATAAGCTGAAGTGCTGCGTCATGTTTTTTTTTTTTTAAGTACTTTCACCCCCTGACCTGAATATGCACCTGTTCCAGTTTGTCTTAGAACATGGGCAAAGGTAAGGATTAGCCAAGAGCTAAAATGTGACTCTTTTCAGCTTGCTGTCAGCACCTGTCATGTGGGTTTTGCATTAATGTCGTGTCTGAAATTTATTTTAATATTTACCTATGAAATGTATGCCAATTTCTCAGCAGTCCTTGTCAACTAGTAGTGTAGGAGTGAGTAAATGTTTACCTGAAATTTGTGTGAGCCTGATACAGACTCATCTACGCAACAGGCAACAGCACAATAGCTGTTAATTTTATTACTCGGTGACGAAATTTTGAAATTTGTGTTAGTCAAATAGACGGATGGGAAGTAGGATTGGGCAGAGTGAGGGTAACTTTTGAAGTAAGTGTTTGATGCCAGTGGTGATCAGCTGGCTTAGCCATGAACTGGTTTGCGCCTGATGTGGTGGATGCTGCCTCGTGGCAACTTCTGTTGTGAAATTCAGACCTGTGGGTTTTTGTCATCTGACCATTTCAAAGTGCATCCCACTGATAAGCAGGGAGGTAATGATACAATAGTAACTGCTCATACCACTTGAGGGCGCTTATCTCAGTTGCCTGATAACAGGAGAGTCCTTGTCTGACCTGGATACTCCTTTTCGGATGGTTATTTTGTTTTGGGGGTGAGGGCTCTGTCTACAAGCTTTAAAATATGGTCCCGTCTGCCCGGCAGTGGCTGTGCTAGTCTTAAGCACCTCGCTGAGTGCCTTGTGCTCTCAAACCCGGGCAGAGAGAGGGGCCTCGATGCTCTTGTCCCAACAAGGCCACTGATTCCATGTGCGCATGTTTGCTTTGAGAGGCGCTGTCAACATGTCGCCACTCTGCTCCAAATCCATGTTTGCCTGCGGTTGCTCTGCGCTGCGCGGTTTCCCTGCTGGTGTTACTGGCTTGTGTTTTGACCGTGGGTGTGAAATTCACCAACTATTTGCTTTCTGCAGTTAAGTGAGGGTGGGGAGGGGGAGCAAGAATTCTTGCGTTCAGTGATGTTGAGTCAGCATAGGGGAACTTGCATCAGTTTCTCTGTCTCACTTTCTCGCTCCCTTACTTGTCCTCACTCACTCTCTCACTGTCCTATAAGGTACCTCGTCTTAAGATAATTATACATCCTGTCTGCTGTTGTAGCAGAATGCCCCCCCCCCCAACCTGCCCCAAAGGAAAAGCATATTTAACTGGATGCATCATTCCTTACAGGAAGCATGGATGCTCATCTCTCTCCCCCCCCCCCCCCTCCCCCCCCCCCCGGCT
>JAODJW010000062.1:7332477-7344542 GCA_026777045.1 Hyperopisus bebe | reverse complement strand
CCTGGGGGGGGGGACGTTTTTCCCCCCCCCCCCCCCCCCGTAATCAGATACCTGGAAGCCACCATCGATCAATGAGTGGTTCGTGTTTCCCAACTCCAAGAGAATTAGGCAGCAGACTTGTAGTGGAGATGGAAGCTTTTTTAATGACGGCCTCTTCTTTCAACCTATGTGCGCTTTCTGTAAATCCGTGGCTGTCTTCCTCCTCCTCTCACTGCATTTTGATCCAGTATGTTATGCTACAATATGTTGTGCACTGTATTAAACATATGTGTAAACAGCACACCATTAAATCCGATTAGGTCAGACGTGTCTAATCATCTGTAAATGTTAATTGCGGAAGTGATGCAATTAATGTACATGTATTCTTAATGCTTGTGTGTCTCAGTCTAGTTCTGGGTGAATTTTAGCCCCATTGTCATTGTTGGCCCCAAACAGTCACGTTCCTCTCTGTTTCTCCTCTGCTTGTTGTCAAATTCTCCAACCTGCTGGGTCATATCTTTCTTTAAGCCTTCCCTCCCCCAATCTTCAATTTCTCTGCCAGTTGTCCTTGTCTCTCTATTCATTATTCCTTTCTCTAGCTTCCCTTTTCATTTTCCTGCTTTTTCTCTATCTCTCTCTCTCTCACCTGGTTGCATGTTTCTTGTCTTTCCCTTCCCTCCTTCTCCCCCCTTGCTGCGACGAAGGCCGATGTCATGCGGGGCGGCTGCGGCGTGGCACTGCAGTGAAGTGTTGCCGGTGTGCTGCCCCATGGGGTGGGTAGAGGTAGATTACACACACGCTCATTTGCAGAAGGGGGGCATCTTTTCTGTGGGCACACTGGTGCCAAATGACATTCTTTCTCCTCTCCTTCCTTCTCTCTCCTTTTCTCTCTTTCAGCTCACACTTGCCCGTCCTTTGTGGCACCGAGAGATGGTGCGCAGATGCATAATTCACTCAGATTCTCAAAGAGACGTTTATACGGCTCTGTATTGCATATACAGACTGAACCCATGTACTCCTATATGCAACCTTGTGGTGATACATCCTCCTCCTTATAGATCCCTCAGAATTCCTGACAGGTTAAAGACTGCTTTTTCCCACCCAGTGATGACCACCTCCCCAGCTGTGGGACACCAGCCGTGGCTGCTTCCTGGCTCCCAGCTCCCTGGAAGCTCTGGGATTTGGCTCCCTCTCCTCCCGCCTCTGGTGCTCGTAGTAAAAATGCACTAAGCAGAGACTGGGTCGGCTCGCTCTGCTAAATGGAGGCCATGTGTTGGGGTGTTATCTCTGCCGTGCTGCCGCGTCCAGCTGCAGTTTCTGCCTCTTTTAGGGACTGCCTATTTGCTTTTGCCATCTCCACAGTATCTCTGATCTCATGCCTGAATATGGCTGTGGTTTTTGTTGCGTTCTTGTCTTGGGGGTAGTTGCACATATGTTGAATAGTATGACTTCAGGAGTTTGTCCTGAGGGCTGTGGGCAGTACTTCAGCTTGGTTGGAGCTCATTGCTGTTCTTACAGAGTTGCTGGCTACTCATTGTCTTCGAGCCCACCAAACCGACAGCTGGTTCCTGTACCTCGGTGGACTGGGCACCCATTCGGCTTTGAGTCCAGCGGCTTACCTCGCCCACCAGTGCCCTCTGACCTGCAGCTACGCTGTTTGTTGCCCTCTGCATAGGGTTATGGACACCAGTTGATTTCCCTCAACAGCGATGTAAAGAAACACAGAGAACACTGATGAAACTCCTTGAACCGATTTTATCGCCGTGGGTTTTTCTGGCATTAATAAGGCCTGCCTGCAGTCCTATATAGATAAGGCGAAGTTTGAAGAGATGTGGGATCACAAGACTTGTTCCTTCTGGGTCGTCTGGTGTGGAAGCATTCGGCCATCGTAGTGAGGCTCTACTGTGATTTAGGCATGACTGCGGACGATCGCGATTGTTTTGTCATGAGGCGATCTCTGGTGTGAGTTCCGGAACATGCAGAGTTGACTGAGGGACAATGAAAGACCGCATGAGAACAGTAAGCTCATTTACGCAGCGGTGTGTTTACTAAAGAGATCCGCAGTTGTTGCCTAAGAGCATGGCGGTCCTTTAAAATCCTCTGATGCAAAACCCCACCCCTACTTTCTGTCCTTTTAGATTCTTAGAAATGTTTTTTATCATTATAAATTAAAGACAAATGTGGCCATTTAGAAAGAAATGTCATTGATTGCTGTGCAACGTTTTATGCTGTGACTGGTTTGTTGGTCTGAAAGATGCATATTTTTGTTGCATTTCCAGTGCCTTGACGAAGGAATTGGAAGGGAATTGTTTGCTTGGGTCATTGTGGCTAAATGATAAGGCCAGTATGAGGAAAGGGAGTGTGGGGTTGGGGGGGGGGGCGGCGCAAATTAGGTAGTGTCCTGCCTTGGGTTGCTGTTTGCCCTGCATTTATAAATAGTCAAAGGGTGTGGTGCTCTTCTTTGGACGCTGGGGGAGCTAAAGCAGGGTTAATGTTGGATGTTTGTCCCCCCCACCCCATCTGTCTTCCTGCAGATGCATTGTGGGCCGATGGGATCATCTGGGGAAGCTCTTCCTCAGGAAGGTTAGCAATGTGACAGGATCTTTAAGCATATTGATGCTGGAACAATCCAGTTCACGGCTTATCAGTCACGTATTATAACAGTTTATTGATTTTAAAAATGTGAATTTGTGATAATTAACTCACCCCTGGGTGTAATTGCCTTTTAAACTTTTGTTTTGCCTAAGCATTACTTTGTACAGCGCCCACAGTGACACGTGCTTAAAAAAATAAACAATAAAACAAAACCACATTTTCATTTAAGTACCCGCAGGTATGTCTCTCTGTAAAGTCCTTAAGGTCCTTGACCTGTGCGCTAAACCTCCTGTGCTAGCTGGTCCTGACCTTCCTACACTAAAAGCCGTGAGGTCAGCATGATATTTTACAACTAGTCCTCTTTCTGAGGGTTAGTTGAGGATGATGTTGGCCAATGCAGCAGTGATGAACAATTTTGGTTAATTTCATACTTGTTAATGAGTTGGTAAATTCTGGACCTAAATTTTATCAATGGAAAATCTATAAGGCAGGCTGTACAAATAGGTTGTATTTATAATGCATTTAGAATTAATCCAGTATTATTTATATGTGAGTGTTTTTCATGAAATTCGATTACTTATAAATATGTGGTGCACATGATCCAAAATTTGGTTGCTGTGAATAAATTTGAGATGAAAAATTGGATTATTTTTTAAATAATATATTTCATCCTGTCCATTGTGTAACCTTGCTACCTATGATATGTTTCAACTCCACCCTACCAGGAACCCGTAGAGTAGCGTTTCCTAACGTAGTCCTCAGGGAACCCCCAACCCCCCCCCCCAGATAGTATACATTTTTTGCAAAAATGTGGAATGTCTGGGAGGGAACAAAAAAACGTATACTGGGGTCCCCAAGGACCGGGTTGGAGAAACCCTGCAGTGGCAGGATGGATGGATGAATGGATGGATGGATGGATGGATGGAGCAATATATTTAGGACTTATAGATTTCAGATAAATGTGGCCTCTGAAAAGGAGTCTGACACAGGCACTGTTTATCCCTCTTATAGAAATATTGTAACTGGAAAACAAAGGATATTTTCAACCAGCTAGTGTGTCTCCTCTTAGCAGAAACTGACTGAGATGCTCAACCGGAATTGTACCACTTAATTGTTATACCCTGATGGAACCCCTTAATGATAAATTAGACTGGCTAAACAAAACACTCTACTAACACAAGTTACTGTGATAAATCCCATTTTGTCATTATTGCATTGAATTTCTTCCAACTGAATTGCTTTGTAGAAAATCTGAATAAGCTGGTGAAAACTCAGCTTGGACTCTAAATCACAGTATGTGGCAGAGGTCAGCCTTGACCTGGTGGCTGCCTTGGCACTTGACCCAACTGACCGTGTCAGTAGTACACTTCTGTTCCACTCGGTCTGCCTAGATCTGCGGCATCAGAGCAAAGTGTTTGATGTTGTGGTTCTGCATGCGGAGCTGGCACGTGACACTGCTAATGTTGCTATTTTAGTAGCACATGATGCTATTGCGCCTGCTAGTGGGCATTATGCTCTGTAACCAAGATCACCAGATCTGTGATATGAGCTGGTGTTTTTGTTTCAAAGGAGATATGCCCTCAAACCAGATTAGGATCTGGCGTCATCTTGGGGCTGACACTGTGTTCCCCTTGACTTAAGGGAGCTGTCCCCCCAAACACTAAAATTTTAAAAACAAACACCAAAATTAAAAACCAGACACGCTATGTCCCTGCTAGCCTACTAGCACTGAGTATCTGATGATGAACTGGGTAGAACCATCCCCCCCACCCCCGATTGTAGCTGGCCTTTTCTGGCTGCTTGTCTCTACCTTGCCTTCTCGTTAAGACAAACGCAACACTGTGGGTAGCGGAAAAGGAAATGCCCTTTCCAATTTTATCGTAATTCATTTTGTGGTTTCACGACAGTGCAGGATGCGTTCTCGCCTTCCCGGACCCCACCCTGCCTCCCTTGTTTGCCTTTGTCTTTCCATTTCCTCTCCCTCTCTGGCACCCGTGTCTGGGCTGAGAGGATGGCACGATTCCAGTTCCTGCTGCCTGTCGGTGTAGGTCGATTTTTGTGGTTGGTGTAGGCAGAGCAGCCCATCAGTGAGCCTCCTTAATGTTGAGCAGTGATTCCACGCCCAACCCTCTGAATTGTGGAATTGTGGATGTTGATTGCCCGGCATCTTCGGACATCTTGAAGCAACTGCGGCATGTCAACGTCATGTCCTGCCCTTATGTCGCTGGGTCGTCCACCTGTGACTCAGTTCCTGAAGATAGCATCTCCTTCCGCTTATAACCCATTCTTACTTGATCTACATTGATCTTCCTCTTGCTGTCTTTCTTTATCCTTAATTTTTTTTTTACTTTGGGGGCAAAAAAAGAAGTTCCTTGTTTCACTGATAGGCATTGAAGCTGTTCTTCTCGGTCTTTCCTGCACTTGACTGGCTGTATTTTCCTGACAGGTGGTTGTCCAGCGGTCCTTTATGCTTTACCGATGTTCTGTGTATTTTGTTTATGCTGCAGGAAATTTAGGGAAAAAATAGGCTAGCATCTGCCAACGGAAAACCTGAATCTGAAAGTTTGATGCTTGGCAATGTCTGTCCCAAAAAAGCAGCCTGTTTATCATGGCAGCCTTGTGGCGTCAGGGAGAATAGCAGTCAGCCAGTAGAAATTGATTGCTGTATACGTCTATTCCTGGATGATGGTTGATTTTTAAAAAAAATTTTTATTTTTTTTTTCTCCCTATTTTTGCGTATGGGTAGGTCAGTAGATCCTTGCTGGCAGTCAGGTGATCCATGAATCCGATGCAGATCATGGAGGTGACCGGCTGGCTGGCATTTTGGCCAGTCTCACAGTGCCCGGCCTCCTGGGCTGCCGCCGTTTCAGGAGGCATTCAGCCAGGGCGGTGGATCTTGGCCCGCGTTTGACGTTTGCTGCCCTGCCATCCTACGTCGAATGGGCAGGTCTCTCCGGGACAGTAGCCAGAGAGGTAGCTGAGACAGCAGCCTGTCTTCTCTTGGATGACTCGTGATGAACCCTGCAGCTGACTGATGTAGGAAAGAATTGTCCATCTGCCATTTTTTTTTCTTTTTTTAAATGAAAATTCTAGAAAAAGATATCTCCAGAAACCATCACTGATTGATTATTAGGAGAATCAGTAGACATTGGGCATTTGTCTTCCAGATGCCATATTGCCAGATGAGATTTGTTCATACATTTCTGTTTCCCCACACACTGTCCCCAACCCCAGACAAACCCTGAGGTTATCCTGCAGAAAGGGACCCAATCTGCAGAACCCACTCTTAGGAATTCTGGGATTTTTTTCCCCTCACATCAGACTGTCAGACAGACGGCAGTAAAAGCCCTTCTTTTTGTTTGCAGGGGGTGGGGGGAGGGTGATCTCAAAAGGGGGGGTCTTGGCACCCTTAGGGAGCAGTTATTGGACTGGGTGTGGCATACCAAGGTTCTGGCCCCCATATAATTAAACGGCAGTTGCCAGCGAGCATGGTGCGGAAGACAGTGTTTACACCGAGGTCCTGGGGCCCAGGAATGTATAGGGCAAAGTAAACAGGAGGGGTAGGGGGAGGGGAGAGAGAACTGGGGAAGGAATGGGCTGCTGGTGGTCAAAGAGGGGCTGTCTTTTCTCAAAGGCATCTCCTCGCTCTTGATGTACTGCAGGGCTCAAAAAAAATTGTTGAAGGGCATGTTTTGAATTTTTGACATAGCAATGCTTCTGCTATGGAGAAAGGCCTCTGAGGGTGGAGGAGAGGGCTTGCTAGGGAACGGAACTGCTGTGCAGATACCCAGAAAGACAAGCTTCCAGTGCTCCCAGTCACCCCATATCCAGACAGCGAGTGGAGTTTCATACCAGTTGCTTCATACCAGTAAAGTGTGACCATTTAAAAAGCACTGTATATTAGATATTTAAATGTTGTGATTTATGATATTGTGGCACTTGTTTTGCATGTCTTGGTGGGGGGGGGTCAGTGTTCTGTAGTAGTCCTGTCAACCAGCATGTGACCTGCTCTGTGTTCGTCCTCCATCTGGTTTGCAACCCAGTTTTGTTTTTTTCGCAGCTCCAGCTTGGGGGTTGTTGCAGGTACTGACTCCGACTGCAGAGCCCCCATGCCTGCTGGCCAGTGTGCCTCTAAAACTGTGCCAGGAGGGCTGTCACCGATTGGCTGGGCAGCGCCAGTCGCACATTCCTGCAGGTGTCCAAAATGGCCCCTTGGAGGTGTTTGTGTGGCTCCTAATCAAATTACCTGCCAGAAACACATACCTGCTGTACAGTTGCAGACCGTCTTACAGCTGGCTAACGTCATGGCTCTGTGCCCTGGTTTAATCCACAGCCCTCATTGACAGAATGTTCTGAGAGCCAGGAGTTGTACCATGCAGACTGTTGATTGGGTGGGTGGGGGGGGGCGGGGGAGCTGCAAGCGAATGCTGGTATACAGTGCGTTTGACAGCCAACCTTGGTGACCTCCGTGAGGAGGGGTTGACTGAGTTGTGCTTGAACTATTCCAGAATCTCGTTCTGGTTACATGGAAAGTAGGCCGAGTTTCAGCCCACATTTCGGCGGCTGGATAGCCAGCCTCCTCCTCTAGCCGTGTCGTCGTTCTTTTTTTTGTGCCAGTGTTCGTTGTCACACTTGCAGCCGAACGGTCAACAATCGTGTGTGATTTCAGGTGGTCGCCTTTGCTTTCCCTGCCAGTTATGCTACCAGCTCCCAGAGGCAAACTATTAACTTCATTAAAGGTGGAGAATCTTAGTCTGTCGTCATGGTAACTTTAAGTGTGAAGTTGGAGAACCTGCTGCAGAGGGAGGACAATCATCTGGGAATTCTTTACAATGGTCCCAGGGTTGGGATCTCCATGCCTTACAGCCTTGCAGGGTATCGGTGATGAGGTAGCACTGGCAACCCTCCCAAAGGGTTCATCCCTGCTGATCTGTACAGGAAGTCATGCCACCATCACAGGGTCCTTTTGGGCCACAAGGGCACCGAGGAGCTAGTTACTAGGGCGTGGTAAGCGCCAAGAGCCGGGAGGAGACAGTGGTTGAATGGGATATTTGATACGTGAACTGCTGACAGGTCATGGTTTCAAGTTCTCTGTGACAGTGGGTTTGCGTCGCCCTTGATGAGCCATTTATGGCCAGGCGAAGCGAGCGTTTAGCATAACAGCCCGATCTGACCCAAAGCTGACTGTCCCAGAAGGAAGGAAAGTGCTCTCAACGCTTCCACTGACCTCTCATTTCTTTCGTCAGGCAACCAGACAAGCTGGTGGTGGTGTGGACCCGCAGGAGTCGACGGAAATCCTCCAAGGTGGGTGCATCTCGCCGTTTGTTTATGTTGGGGAAGGGGGGGAGGGTTAAACCTGAACTTGCCTGCCTTTTGTGTGTGTTTGGGTACATGAGTAAATTTTTTTATCCAGAAAAGCGGCTGGCTTCAGTAAGCAGTTATATCTTCAAGGCCATTCCTTCAAAATTGACGTCCGACAGTCACAGTTGGCCGGTCAATCTAACAGAACGTCGTGCTGCTGTGATACTGTAGTGTCTGTCGCAGCAGAGAAATAAAATGGGTGTTACTTATGATAGAGGCTATTATATTAGTCATCAGAAAATCTTCCCCCGACAGTGATGGAACAGAAACCAAAACCCAGCCTTTACCGTATGGTGAGAATAAAAAAGGATACAATGAAATTATGTAGAATTATCAGAATATTAATAATGAATTAGTGTGACATGGAAATGTAGAGCAGCACCCATATAAAGGATCTCAGTCGAGGGTGACTTAATCAGAGTTGGGGGTTGTGTACGCAAGAAAGTTTTGGCGAGTAGGACTGAGCCAGCTGGAGAAGCTGTTTGGTCTTGTTCTTGTTTTCCAACAGATATCACCCTCTTTGTTTTTCACCCTTTGCCCGAGTCCTCCAGTTAAGGGATGGGACAGTGGACCTTACTCCAGCCATTTTGGGGTGTACTTCTTAACCATTCCACTCCATCCGAATGTTTCAGTCTGTCAAAGTCTCGATCCATGGTTCCCTGAATAAATCAGGAGTCCTGGTAGAGTAACTATAGTGTGGTAGCTGGAGGCTTCACACAGGATTAGATAAGAGCTGCAGTTTGTCTGCCGTTGAACATCATCCCAGCCATTGGTGCAAAGTTGACTGTATCATAAAGTCCCCTAACTGGAAACTTCTCTTCCTCCACCCCCGCAGTCCCATAGCTGGCAGCCTGGAATAAAGAACCCGTATCGAGGTGTAGTCATCTGGCCTGTTCCTGAGAACGTCGAGATCACAGTCACACTCTTCAAGGTATGGTTGGCCTGCCCGCCATGGGGCATGGGATGTCATGTGTATCTATGACGTCATGCCCTTCACCTCCATCAGAGTGTGGAGTCTTGGTGGGTCGTCGATGTTGATGGGGACCATCGGTGATCTCAGTCTGTCGGGGTTTTCTTGGTGTAACAGGGCAGCTACTAGCATAGACTAAAATAGGTGGTTGTTACGATGTAGAATATCTTTAGTTTACCATTAGGGAAAGCCCTTTGAGAATCTTTAGTTTACCATTTTAGTCTTTAGTCTTTCCCTTTGAGAGGATGTGGCCCTTTTGTTATGGAGGTGAATTGATAAGCGTTGCATAAGGGCCTTTCACTGGCAAGTAGCGTCTGCGGGCTGGGAGACTGCACTGGCTGCTGAAATTCGCATGGTGCCACCCTACCAGCCGCAGCAATAGCATTCTCTTTGCCAGAAGTACGGCAGTTCGAGAGAAGCCTGACAGCCACGGGCGGGGCAGGGGGGGGGAGATTGACAAGATGGACAGGGGTGCATGGGTATTAGTGGTCTTTATGACGCACCTGTCAGGGGGGTTTAATTTTACAAGCTGGAACGCTGTGATGATCTTGTGGATGTGATACTCACTCTGCCGTACCCATCAGCCTGTCTGCACGCTACTGACTTCAGATCCTCAGTTTGAGTGAATGCCGAGTGCCTCTCCGGGGAAGCTGAATTGCACAGAAATCCATGGAAATATCTGACCCGTGCTCATACAGCTTCGTACTGTTTGGCCCAGTACATGACTGACATTTGAGTAAGCCCCAAGCGTGTAGCTCACCTCTCTCCGAGAAGATGGCCCTTGACTGCCGCTGACAGACTGAAGTGCAGTTCACGTGACCTCGGGCAGAGCAGGGGGAGGGGGGAGCGGATCGGGATGAGAGGCAGTCATTTTCCTGAACGTTTTTTATTTTTGTTTCTTGATCAATACACCTCACGTTTTCAAGGCCTAAGTAATCATTTTTGCTTTTTCACCGAAACGATTTGGTGTCAGTTTACTGTTTTTTCATTTGCCCTACACTTAGTAGACAGAGTAGATTTTAACCCCCCCTAGTTTGTATCGGTGTCATGGAGAGACATCCTGCCACAAGCAGCTCATTTTTCCCTGGATGGTGGGGGTGAGATGATTTGCGGAAACTAATATCGGCCTCATTAGAGACCCCCCCGGCCCAGACTGTCACATGTCACGTTGTACGGCGCACAGCCCCCCCATCCCGAATTTGGTCTCCCGTCTGCGGATGTACAGCTGGGTAGGCACAGGTTGTGGCACAGGTTGTGGCACAGGTTGTGGGGCACTGTGTGATTAGCTGTCACTAAGCAGCGTACACACACAAATATTTCCGTGTAGGTAATGAGAAACTGTAAATATGGGGAAATTGATACCTTTATTCCTTGTGTTGTACACTTAACTCTGTAAATATTTTATTCCGGGAATAGGAATTGTTTCTGATTTTTTTTTTATGGTTTCCTGGGGTGACTGCACACAAATATGTTAAAGGAGTTTTCCCAATAACAGGTTTGAGCTGAGTATTCCTTTTTACTGGTAGCCTCCTTAAGTGTGCTTTCCTGTTTGTGTTAATGTACGTTGCTCTGTGTTTCAGGACCCTCACGCAGAGGAATTTGAGGACAAGGAGTGGACATTCGTCATTGAAAATGTATGTAAATATTTCCTTTACAGATGGGAACAGGCCTGTTAATGTGTAATGTGAAAAATTAACTGATGCTGCCTCCTAGTGGACAATAATTAGAATGACAGCATAATTCCTCCTCCTCTTCTCCCTCTTTCTGTTTCAATGTATTTTGTGGGACCCCTCCTTTGTTTCCTGACTAATTTTGCCCTTGTGTCTTTGGTTGTAGTAAGCATATCTGTCTTAATCTATGGCCATAGGTTGCAAAAAAAATGATTTCACACCGATTCAGGATTTCTTGGCTCATTGCCATCGCTTCTTTGGCTTTATTTAGCTCGCTTGATTGGCTGTTAGTTTTCTTCACCTCTGCTTTCTCGTTAGTGAATTGGAAATGGAAGTATAGTGAAATTCAATATTTCTGGTCTAGTAAGACCGAAAGAGTCTCACATGAGACAAACTTTTCCTGGCTTTTGTTTTGTGCTGCAGTGAGTAGAATGTTCCAGAAAAGCCACTGGACAGGTAACTACCTTGCTCAAGGGCACAGCGGCAGTTTCCATTTGGATGCCGACTCAAGTTCAGCAGCTGTAAGAGTTCCCGGATGTGTTTTGGCCACATTGCTGGTCCTGCTGTGGTGTGGAGTTGAGCCGAACCAACTTGCGACCTCGGTGCTGGGCATTGTGGGATTGGGCTGTGTCACCTTCCTTCTCAGACCCTCCACCCTGTTCATGATGTAAGGGAAGTGGATTTTGTCTGTACTGTCATTTTTTGGGGGAGACTCAGCCATCGATCCAGGTGCTTGAGTTTTCAGTCACAAATATGAACCACCGTCTCTTAATAATATGGCACGGATCACAACTAAATTTCTACTGGACCACAATGGTGCACTTTGCTGATGTACAGAAGTGGACTGGAGCGCCTTTCCAGGACACTGAGGCAGCTGATTTGTTTGGAATGTCCCGAGAGCTGGTGGTGTTCTGCTCCAGTACGGTTCACGGTTCCGATCCTAAGTCTGCTGGTCGCACCGGTGGCCACAGGGTTGGTGGATCCATAGCGAGGCTGACTCCTAGAGGTGGCTGCTTCTAATTCCGGGTGTGTAAACCAGCCTGGAATTTTCTACCGAGTCATCATTTGCGCCATCTGCTTTTTATCAGCTGACGTTCATTCTTTCAGGGTGGATAAATAGGGCAGTGTTGTAGTTTGGGAGAGCGAATTGTTCTTCGACTCACTCCTGCACTTCTCAAAGGTTTGAGGCCCACTGTGTTCACCTGTGGAGCAGAGACTGTTTAATGGCACCTTTTCAAATTGCCTGAAGTGGTCTCTGACAGGCAGGCTAGCCCAGCAACCCCCCTCCCCCCCCCAAAAAAAAACGTTCTGTTCTCTGCATTGACTTCCGCTCCTTCCTCAGTAATCGGGCATCTGCTTGGACACACAAAAAGGCTCGGGTCCTTGTCCAGCCTAGGGCCACCAGTCCACCTGCTCTTGCTCCGCAGGGAGCAGGAACCCCCCCCTGGGGTCGAGGGTCCACCATACCCCTCCCCCCCACCCAAAAGCCC
>JAODJW010000062.1:7319752-7330606 GCA_026777045.1 Hyperopisus bebe | reverse complement strand
TCCACACACATGTAACCCAGGCGGAGACTCGAACCCAGGTCCCAGAGGTGTGAGGCAACAGTGCTAACCACTGCACCGCCATACAGTGAAATGCAATACATAACATAACGCGTGCATAACATAACGATGATGGTATTAATATCACACATCACCCAGCCCTAATACATGGCTTTCGTGACTTAGATGGCCCTTGCATTCATAATTAATTTCAGACTTTCACAGAGAGTACAGGCTCCCTATTCAGCTGTTACCCTTGCTTATGAATTCCACACTGTCTCTTGTACGTGCAATAAAAAGAAAGGCTGGTGCAAGAGTAGTGGAAATCAGCCCTGTGTGATCAGAGTTAACTGCCGAGCCTCTGGGACAGCTGGAGGCCTGCAAGTAAGGAATGTTCATTTATACTTGGATCATTGAATTCCCACTGGCTGTGTTTCTAGGCTTTATAAGAGCATCAGTACAAATCTGCTGCATCGCAATCAAGCCGCTCCGTTTTATATAATGTGTACTTCCTGCTCTGCAGTGAAGTCCGAGTGCAAACGAAATCAGAGGCATCGACAAACGAAACAAAATGCATTGTGTCAGTGAGCTCTTTTGTAGGGGGGGGGGGGTGCGGCATCCTAGATGTAGGGCATGCTGCACAGACCTAGTTTCCGCCAGGGTAGAATAGCTGTCCCTCTAGTTTGAGCTGAAGCACCGTGCAATGCTGTGTCAGTGCCACTAGGGGACAGCCTGGGACCGGCCAGCTAGTGTAAGTGCCGTAGCCCTGGAACCCAGTGCATTCTTCAAGTGCGTAGGGGGGAGGGGGTGTGTGGGGAGGGGGGTCAACGTGGTATCTGGTTAATGTGAAAACGAAATGAAGGCGGCCCGAGAGGTAAGCTTGCCTGACCCTTCATCAGAGAGCAGATGAAAAACGGGGAAGAATGAGCCATTGTGTCGCGGGAAGATGATGAAATTCAGGATCCGCGCGCCTAATCTCTGGCTCAACCTCAGAAATGTTAATCCCTCTGTAGAATTATTTGAGCGGCGGATTGTATTTTGTCATTGAAATGGCACAGTGTCAAACTACCTTCCCCTCCACCCCCCACCCCCTCGCTATTTGTGCTGTTGCCAAAATGTAAGGCGGGAAATTGCATAATCAGAAAGGCGGGTTGACAAAATATGATTTAATAGTATCTCAAAGTTGCATGCAGCTGCCTCGCCTCCCCCCTGCCTCATTCTAACGTGTTATCTAAAGGTTAGAATTTTTGGGGTCACATGCTTAACAGCTATATTTAGCTGTATTGTGTGTTGCCCCCTTTATATGAATGAATCGCGATCGCAGGCTGGGCCTCTCGCCGCTGGGGCTGTTCTGCCCTGACTTTCCTCAGGCTTTACACATTAGCCAAAGCAGGGATTCGAGCCAATTTTTTCCCCCTCTTCCATTTTTACCCCCCCCCCCCCCCCTTGCTCTTTTCCTGACATTTTCAAAAGCATAAGAAGTGGTATTGTCGGGAACAAAAACGCAGAGAGAGCTACGGCCGCGTCTGGGGTCTGTCTGTATTGTGCCCGAAAGCCTTGGATATTGCTAACGCTCGCTGGGCCCCTCCTACTCCCTCCGCTAATACGGCGCGTCGCGGCAGCGGCGGCGATCCAACGGGAAGGAGCTCAGACATGGAGAAGCTAGTTGCGGCCTCTTCTCCGGCTCTCTTTGGTTTCCTTCAGCGTCTGGTGTATAAATACTGGCCACGTAGACGTAGCAGATTATTGTAATACTTGCTAATCTGCTTTAAAGCTCGAAGTCACTCGGTTGTGTTGTGTCCCGTCTGTCCCCCCCCCCTCCACCTCCCCCCATGCTTTGTCTGAATGCTGTCAATATGAGCTTTGTGTCTGTCGGTGACCTGTAGCCACTCGTGGACGTTTTCCAAATCCGTTAAGTCTTTCCTACTCCATGTCTTCTGTATTCCCGCCTTTGCCTGTCTGATCACAGGCTGGCCCCTCAGTATGGTGCGGCCTGCAGGGGAACCAGAATCCCCATTAATGTTATGGGCTTTTTCTGCATGTCTGAGACGATCAAAGCTGCTGATGGGCACCATATCAAAAACGATTGTTCCCCACTAGAAAAACTCTAATTTATTTAGTGTTGTCTGTATAGGGAAACGAATGCTTTTTCGTGTGTTTCCCTTTATTTGAGTATCTTGGTTATTGATGACAAATATTTGCTGTTTTCTTTTAATTTTGTACTACTTTGTGTGCTGTGAAAAATTTGGATAATTATTGCTGTTCTCTAAATAGAAGATAATTGGAATCTGCAGTGCTGTATGACAGGTGGAATGGGACTGGAATGTGGGTGCTTCTAAGCTCTCTGGTTCTGAGTTACCTATTGGGCAGTGGATTGTTCCCATTACACTGAAGGCAGTATAGCTTAATTTTCCTCTGTTCTACTTTGGTTACTTCCTTTTAGAGTTATGTCCCTTATAACACCTTTATACTTCCCTCTGTCCTCATCTTTTGGTCTACCACAGACCTCTGTGTGACCACAGAAATATTTAGGGTTTTGCACAGTGTTTGAGTGAATATTCCCAGGGAAGTGTGCTCTGTATCTAATCCCATTTTGTGATTGCCATCAGAAACATGTTAGGTCAGTTGAAGTACACTACAGAGCTGAAGTTTTGGCCCACCCTTTATTTATTTTTTTAGAAATAAACGATACGCTGCTTTTTCAAACTTTTATTACAAGAAAATATTAGAAATACTTAAGAAATGAAACTGACTGGTTTTGAAGTGCAATGTAACAATTTACTGTACATTTTGATGAATGCAAGTGCCTTAGTACAAGTTTCATCAAAATAACCACCCTTGCCTTTATCACAGCAACACACTCACAGTATCCTTTCCAGCAATTGTTGGAAATAACTTGTGTCCAAACCCTCCCAGCACCGTTTCAAGCATGCAAACAGCGCCGTCTGATTGGCTAGACGCTCATTTTAAACTTGTTGGTCCATCTTGTCCAATGGATGGATTTCTGTCTATCCACAAGACCCTCTCCCAGTCCTGAATATGCCAGTGTTTGTCTTGTTCAGCCTATAGTAGACACTTTTTCTTGCTAACACCATGAAGTAAAGGCTTTCTGGCAGCAAGTTGACCATTCAGTGCAGCTGCTCCCAGTCCTTGCTTGACTGTTAGTTTCCTTTGGTTTCCCTCTGTTCACATTAATCACAGCCCTCTGACCATTACAGTCGTCTTCCAGTTTCTTTTGCATGTCACAACTAAATGTTGATCTTCAGCCTTTGTCACTTTCCTTGCCCCAGACTGTTTCGGGTCACTTGCTTCCAGTCAGTCTTGTTCTCTGTAAACAGTAGGTCACTCCATGCTTAGAAATATTTAACTTTCTGGCTATTTGGTGATGAGAGATCCCTTCTTCACTCAAAACTTTGATTTGAGCCCCTCTGTTCAATTGTTAGCTGTACCTTTCTAGCCACAAGCATAAAAATAACAAATATTTATCAAAAATTCTGACACATCAGTGATACAGTACAAACGAAGACTGAAATGTGGAGCAGACTGTACATTAAACCTTTGACAAACTGATCCGGGGCAAGGCAGTCAAGTGGCTATAGTTTAGTTTATTAAGACACAATCAGGAGAGGCCAAGAGCAAATCAAGGTCTGACATTAGTAAATAGAATTCCAACACAGTGTATGTTAGTGCACTAAAGAGAGACCTGATATGTCTTCAAAACCAATAGTTTCAGCCTTTGTGGCTAAATAATGTGGTACTACAAGCTATAAAATACTGAAAACAGGTTAGTTGCATTTATTTTGAGTGTTTCTAATACTTTCTGTAATAAAAGTTTAACAAAGCATTGTATCGTTTATTTTTCGAAAAATTCTCTGGTGGGGCCCTAATGTCTCGTCTGTAGTGTAATACCTTCAAGACACTGGCTCTGGAGAACCTATAGAAGCAGGGATTAGTCATTATGCAAAAGGAAGCTTGGGTTGTCCATTACCAGGCTCTGTTAGCTGACACTGCAGTTCTTGCTCCTTTTTCGTTTTCGAGCCCAATTTCATTTTCCTGCTACAAACCATCCCTGTGTTTTTCCCGAGCGTTGTTGGTACTGGGTTTTATGCCATGATTGGACGCCACAGACTGTAAGAGTAATGATACCCGCCTGAAAAAAATATGCAGGAATGAGAGTTTGCTCAGGTGAATTCAATCATTCGAGTCTGACCTGCTTTCAAAGAGTGGGCACTACAAATTTGCCAACACAAACATTGAATAGGCCAAGAATGGGTTATAGCTTCTTGGAGGAGGACACACAGGAAGTGCTTTGGTCTAGAATGAGGTTAGATGTTCAGCTTTTTAAAAGATCATGACCAGTCCAGGTTTCTAGGACATCAGCGACTTAATGTTTGGAACTCCCACCTGAGCTTTAATCCCCACACCCTCTTATCTGCATCAGTTGGGTATTCATTTTCAGTTGCTCAACCTGGTTTGAGGCACCTAGAGAAAGGAGACAGACACATTGTCCCTTTTATTACCCATCATTCCCTGTGTTTATCCACAAGCCATACATGCGGGTTGCCCCTTGACCTTCCTTGCATGGCAGGCTACAATGCCTTAAAGACTCTAGATGTTTTGTCTGTTGAAGGAATCTCAAGGTCCATAGGACAAGTGTCCAGTTGTCAGATTCTCAAAAAGGTAAGAGTAAATGTTGGGGTTTGGTTTTCGTTTTCCCCTCTCAAAATGGTGATGTACAATGGCACATTGACAGCTGAAGTGCCTGAAGTTGGTTAAGGTCTACAAGGTGTTGAAGTTAATGTGTTCACATGCATGAAGGGTCTAAGAAGTAGAGAAACTTGTCCAAGAAAAGCACTTTTAACAAGTACTGCTGGCATTTCTTTCATTTGTGTGTCATTCGATGTGATGTTTTAAGGATAATCTTTTCCCTCCTAATCCAAATACATTTCAAAGGTATTGCACACAACTTAATCTGTTATGGTGATCTGCGTTTCAGTCATACAGTTATCTTTGCCAGGCATCAGTTTTTTGGTTGTGAAAGCTGATCTTGTGCAGAATTATTGTAGAGCAATCAAAGTCAGTTTATATGAGCAGCTCACAAGAATTATAACCTGTCACCTCCATCTTAAAGCTATGCGACTAAATTTGATGGTGTTAAGATTGTCCGAAATTGGATATGAAATATTGGTTGACTAACAGGTATTGAGTCTGCAGTTTGTCCCCACCTCTCAAAAGTACAAATAAGTCTTCAAAAAAGACCAAAGATGGTCTGTGTTATGTAGATGTAGACTGTCTAGAATTACTGAGTCTTTCGAGAGCAGAGACATTAACATGGCGGTCAGATAACTGTGTTAGTCTTGCTTCAGTGGGGTGTTGTCAGCAGCCGACACAATTAAAATTGTTTATGTTGTTGCTTGCAATCTTTCTGCCCTAGTGGCAGACAGGGCTGCTTAAGACCAATGGAATGGTCTACCTCTCACTTGTCTAGCAGTTAAAGCCGTGTATCTGTTTTTCCAAGCAATTGCACTTCGGACCCTGCTGTCTCGTCCCAGAATGCCCTATCCGCATTGCAGGGCTCTGGTTTCAGTTTGGAATAGCTTCACTATAGGAAGCAGTAGTTTAATTCCATCCCTATAGCACTTCGAGAGAGATCTAAGAATGTCATTTGGGATTGCCGGCATAAGGATAACCTGTCTAGGCAGACCAGGGAAGAATCGTGTGCGGCGTCAGGGGGATGAATTTGCCACTAATCTGGTGGCACTTTAATTGATAGATTCAGAATCTCAGGAATCCTTGTCAGATGGTAGGTGTAAAAACTATAATCAATATAATGCATATTTCAAGATTGATATGGACACAAACAGGATAAGTATGATAAGTCATTTGTTTCTCAGGCTGTTTTTGCTGATACATCTGAGGAAGGTCTCCAGTTAAGGATGAATGGCGTGATTTCTAGGTGCTTTCTGAACTTGAGATCAAATCAGATCAACCAGTAAGATTTTCAGTCCCCATTTTTAGCCCATCCATCCATCCATGGCGCATAGCTCTTTGTCCTGCTATGGTGTACAGTCAAACGCTGTCCTCCCCTCATCCTTTTCCCCTGCAAAGGCTTTGCTGTGAATCATTCAAAGTTTCTGTAGTTTAGGTTTGTTAGGAATACTATATTGTATAGTTGCCTGTAGGGGGCAGCATCCCCCTATCCTGCATGTCCTCAAAGTCCCCTTTAGTGCGATTTAATTTCTGCAGATACAGTAGCATGTTATTAAATGTCGTATCCTGTAATAAATCATAAACATCTCACTCTCCCATACTTATTTGCATATTGCCCTAGTCATGGATATTAATCTTGAGCACTGCTGTTTGTGGTAGGCAAACGTGTACAGCTCTGTTCTGGAGGAATTGACATATTTCTCGCTGTTTCTCCAGAGAGGGCCTAAACTTATTTTATGTATTTGGTGCATTTTAAAATTCATTCATAAACTATGTACACACACTAGGCTGTTAGTTGGGTAGCATAGCACTGTGTAATCTCTCTAAGTGGGTGTCTGAACAGCATAGTCTGTGTGGGTGGGTGCACTGTTTCCAAATCATTCGTCGGCACGCAAATGTCAACAGAAATGTCAAGGGCTCTCGTTTGAATCTCTTACACTTCCTTGTGTTAATCTTTACTTGCAATGGCTGATGGGGCCGGTGAAGGCCTTTCTGAAAAGAGGAGACCCTCCATGCTTGATGCTCTCTGGTGCCCCCATGAGGTGGTAGATTGCTCTGCCTTGGCCCCGATGAACCAACTCTGAGTGCATGTGAAGGGCATCTCTAGTCATGTGGTCCGTGTGGGAATCTTCCTGCCTCTTGGTACATGGCTAAGATGATCTCGTAAGCAGAGGGCAGAGGTCCTCAGCTACATCCTCTTTGGTTGTTTTGAAATCTGTAACTTGGTCTTATTTTTTTTTTAAGTGTCACTGTGTTATTGGGTTGTCCGGGTGACCATATCGATAGGTAGCTTTCTCTAAGATGTCCTGCTTTCTGCCTGGGTCTTCTGGCTTTCTAAAGGTATTTTTGTTGTGATGTTTGACACCATCCGTCTTGTTTCTGGTCGTCCTTTTTCTATCTTCAGCTTTTCCAAGCATCATCCTCTGGGTTTTTTTGGTAAAGTGCACCAAACCAGACGGCTTTTGTCTGGTTACTTGTGCTTCTAGTGATATGAGAAGGTGAACGCAGTGTGACACGCAAGCCTGTGCCGTGGGTGACGAGATGCCCTGCCCTGACTCCTCTGCCCCATCTCCTTCCTTCCCTCTTTCAGGAGTCGCCCTCAGGTCGGCGCAAGGCCCTGGCCACCAGCAGCATCAACATGAAGCAGTATGCCAGTCCCATGCCCACGCAGACAGACGTCAAACTCAAGTTCAAGCCCCTGTCCAAGAAGGTGGTGGCTGCCACGCTGCAGTTCTCGTTGTCCTGCATCTTTCTGCGTGAGGGCAAAGCCACGTAAGTTGGCTTATGAATGGGAGTGGCTTATCGGTTTCACCCAAACACCCCCTACTTCTCCCACATATTGGGTCACCTGGTTTCTCCTGCATATTAGGTCACCTAGTTGTCTCTCTCCCACCCTCCTAGCTCGCACGCTTCTCCCCATGACATACCTTACATTCCCATCATGCCATATTTATCTCAGCCCCCCCCCCCCATTCCCTTTAAGTCTCACATTGGCTCTCCCCTATTACCCATGATTTCCCCTTCACCTCTATTGTTCAGCGTTTGTCTTCTGGGTTTTGATGTTGGTAACTTTGTCTCCTGGGATCCCCGTGGGCCCAGACTACACGCATACAAGGCCTCTCTGCATTCTTTCACAGGCACACATGTGTTGCGTGCTGGCGTTCCAGAAACGCCTTCCCGCCTCATCCCGTACATAAAACTCCCCCAGATTTTCCCGGCCGAAGCAGCCCTGCCTTCTCTGGCAGCCGGCTGACCTCAGTTAACCTCGGGTGATTCCACCGGTCACAAATAAAAACTCCATTACATAAGGTCAAATAGTCTGTGCGGCTGCAGAACAGAGTGCAAGCCTTCAGGGGGTGGGAAGGGGGGGTGCGCGCAAAAGAGATAGATAAAGAGTGCTAATCCGCTAGTGTTATCTCCCTATGGCCTGTGCTGCACCTCTGCAGGAATGCGGGCTGTTACTGCCATCTCATCAACTTGCCCACCACCAGGACCGCTCTCAATTTACAGTCTTTTCTCAGGCTCCCCTTTATGTTGAAGCCGCTATTGTGTGGACCCTCTCATGTCATGATGTGATGGAAAGGCCCATGAAAAGCCTCTTATTCAGGCTGCTTTTACTACTAGTTTCAGCAATTTTTTCTTTACTTTAGATCTCAATGGTGGTGATGTACCAGTGTTGTATCCGTTTTCTGTAGACATAAGTATGGCGGCGTGTCTCTTCTGAAGCACGTTTGTCGTTTTCCTAGTTTGTGTGATTCTGTTGAGTTTTGCCCCAATCCGATGACTCTGCTAGGTGGTTGTCCTTGTGACCTTGTGATCTTTTGAGCTATTCAATGTGATGACCTGGTGGTGGACCACCTAGTCATGTGACTGATTTGTCGCAGGGATGAAGACATGCAGAGTCTCGCCAGCCTGATGAGCATGAAGCAGGCGGACATTGGCAATCTGGATGACTTTGAGGAGGAGAACGAAGAGGACGAGGAGAACCGGGTTAATCAGGAAGAGAAAGCTGCCAAGATCACAGGTGAGGAGAGGCCTGGAGTACGAGAGTGCAGTGCTTCCCTGGTCAAGTTAACCGGTTGCCTGTCTTGTCAGCCCAGAGTTGCAGAATATGCCATTCCTCGGTTGCAGAACCAATGCATGCTAAAAGCTCGGCAAAAATCCAGAATCCTCATGGATGAGCAGGATAAACAGGTTGAAGTGCCTCAGTGCTGGTCCTGAGTATGAATATAGTCAGTGTTGGGCATTTCAGGTCCAGAAACTACAACTCCAGCATAAAGAGTCAGTCACGAAGTGCTTAGCTGGTTGGTAGAAACAGAAATCTTGGTCTGGATTTGTAGTTCCTGAACTTGAAATACCCAGCACTGAATATAATGTGATGTCATTGCCTTCGTCAACCCACATGTAAGTTGGTTGAAGATGCTTAGATATTTCATGCGTTGCTGGGCAGGTAGGCGTGAAACCTGCTGCATTACTGCTCCTGCCCTAACCCCCCCGCCCCCCCACCCCCGGAACTCCTTGCTGCTGCATTAGGCGGAACTGAGCTGCTGCTCTGTGTTGCGGTCGACAGCTTTTGCCGTTCTGCCGACAAGCAGCGGCGCAGACTAACCTCCATGCAGCGCTGCGCTGGTGCCTTTGGGGGGGTGCCTGGGCGGTAAAGTGTGTGGCTCCCGTTTCCCGATGGCTCATTCTTCTCCTGGCCACCTTTTCGTTTGCAGAAATAGTAAACCAGTTGACTGCACTCAGCAGCTCGCACGAGGAACCCGACGACTACCTAAAGTGGCCTAATAAGCCGGCCGCTAAGTCAGCCAGTTCTTCTGAAGGTCTTTGAGGTTTTTTTTCTACCCCCCCCCCCCCTTCCGTGTCACTCTGGTATCTCGCCCGTGCTTGTAGTGGTGTGGTCGTGCTGCCTGATCCATTCCTTATTCTTTGCGCTCGGATAAGCTGCATCGATTTTTCTTTTCTCCATCTGTGGTCGCTGATGTTATTATTCTTGTCGTTTTTTGTTTGCGTTTTTGTTTTGTTCTCTTCCCACATATGCTCCTCTGCAGTTTGTAGTGAACCCCTAACCACCAAAAACAAAATTCACACTTCTTTCTCAGAGTACCTGAACATTGTAAAAGATACCTGCGTGGATTTGGACTTTTAAAAACTAACGTTTTTTAATCCATTTTCTCAGCTGGCTGCTGTAGTGGAAACATTTCCCAAGTTCTTCACTTAATGGTCAAATAGATGCGCGTATGACTAGCCAACGTATTGAATTAGTAGCATTTCAAGTAAAGACATGCTTTTAAACACTACATTTCCTCTCTGAAGACAATGGGTTAATGGGAGAAAACGGGAGTGGTCGCTCACTATAATTTTGTATTGCTGTCATTAGGTATTGATAATAGACCAATTAGTCTCACACAAACACACCTATTGGTGTTTATACTACAATAGATGGTGAATATAAGAAGGTGTACTGTGTCAGCGTCAATGGCCAAACATGGTTCAGAACGCAGTGGCCCGGCTGTGAAGTGGAATGCCACACCTCCTTATCTGGCTCGAGGCTCTTGAGGGCCACATAGACTGCGGCGCTGTCCCATGACGGCGGCTGGACGTTTCGGCATTCCAGGTGCTGGGCTGTAACTCTGCTTTCCCTCCAGGGGTGGAAGAGGGTAGAGTCTTCCATCAGGAACTTGGCGAATAGGCTTCTTGTTCTGGCTGTACTGCTGCTGAAATGGTTCACTCCAAAGTGTAGATTTTAATTTTTTAAAATATTTATGCTGCTCATTATTATTATTATTTCTTTTTTTTTCTTCTTTTTTTGTTCATTGATGTGTTGTATACGCCATATGTCTCCTGTTGGGCCGTTTGGATTGACCTCTTTGGCTGGTTGGTTTTTTACTGATTAATTATTGCTGTTATCGTTTGGCAACGATCGCTGCAGAGCTCATCAGCAAACTAAACTTCCTGGAGGACGATGACCAGGGTGACCGCAGCATGGCCACCAATCCCTTTGAAGACCCCGGGGACTCTGAGCTAAATCCTTTTGGGGACCCAGACGAGGAAGGTATGAGGTTGGATGGGGTGTGTGTTTTCACTAAATGATCGTGGTTCTTCAGTATAAGCTTGCTTGGTGGCCCTAGCTTTGTAGTCCCCCCC
>JAODJW010000062.1:7257122-7273547 GCA_026777045.1 Hyperopisus bebe | reverse complement strand
TTCCTTTGTCGTTTTGTCTTTACCCTAATGTAAATGTTGTATACTACTGAAAATACCTTGTACATATCAATAATGGCCACCGAAGTATCTTGAACTACGCTTGCAGTTTTACATTTTCTAATTTGAATATTATATAACAATGTGAACTACATGATTTTATGCTCCAGGCATTGTATTTGTGGTTAATGTCAAATACGAAGAGTTTTTAATAATTTAAATAAGTAAATGTAATGGTTGAAAACGCTTATTTCCATTGCACATCTGAAAATACCCAAGTTAAAAAAATAGAAACTTACCTGGGCGATTACTCTCTCTATGGACGGTCTGTTAAAAGTCGTGCCAGCGTAATTAAAAAAAAGTTTTAATCTATCAAAATAGTCAACTCGAAAACAAAGTGTAGGCTTAATACTGAGAAGGTGCTATTGATGCGAACCGAGGAACGGAAACGGTGTCTATTTTGTCAAACACACGCAGGTTGCTGGAGGTAATATTTTCAAAGCAGTCGCCTCACCTCACAGGTGTCGATCAGTAGGACTTGGAAGCATCGGCCCCCTAATATCCTCCCTGCTTGCAGAGAAAAGTACCACTGGACGGGGTTACTGTTCCTCTTGTGCGAGGTTCTTACACTGTAGTGTTTTATGTATCGTCGTCTCAATAAGCGCCGTCAACATCCGCGGGCCGCTCCAATCCTGCCGGCTAAAAGGACGAAACTTTCCGCCTCCTCTCCTCGCTCCTCTAATCCCAGGCTTTGCGAGCTCAGCATTAAAAAATTTTCGGCTGCAATTTGGGATTAGACAAATTCTCTTGTTACAAAAGGAGAGCGCTACTTGATATCTTGATACTTGGAACAGGTTGATGTCGACGTCTTAGACCAATATCGCCCCGTTTAACCAAACAAATGAAGCAAAACTATGCAATTTCTGATTTTTAAATTTTAAAATGCGTTTCTGTTTCGGTCATGTTTTCAAATAGCTTTTCAAATGGCATACATGATTTTTAACCATTAAAGTTCAAAAGTGTAAGGCTACAAGTGACTAACACAAACACAGTATGTATGTATATAGGCCTATGTAAGAAAACTTGGTTAAAAATATTGACCAATTCATCGGCACTAAGTTTTATATATATACACATATTATATAATGTCTATATCATGTATATAAATAATACATATAACGACGTTCCGACAACCAAGTTTTCCCAAGCTTATGTCGCTTACTTTTTTAGATCTATAGAGGAACCGTGTAAACTAGGCCTTTGATTAGATGTTCCTTATGGTGTGGGGGGTGTGGGGGGGAATGTAATTTCGTTTGTCTGGCGGTCACTTGCTTTGAACATTAGCTCGCTTTCAGCTTCGGCCTCGATTAGAATGAGTTGATTTTGTGAGATCAACAAAAGAAGCGACCGTGGGCGCATTGGCGTCCTCCGGAGCATCTCCGCGACCCCTTTGAGGGCCCGCTAAGGAAGCGCTGCGTTCTCCATGATATTCTGTTACCGTATTTTATTGCCATTTCTTTGGGACACGGATTCTTCAAAGGTGCTTTCTTTTGATTCCAAAAGTCTGATTCTTTCTGCGCCTATTTCATTCATTTTCTGGATCGGCTGCGTTTTTCTTTAATTCCTTTCACGTTTCCCCTCTGTGTGTAAGAAGACTGTCCCTGTTAAACTTTACGCGGCCTATTCTGAAATGTAATTCTAAGTGGGGATTAGCTCGTCATTAATATTCATGAGATCTGGGTATAATAAAAAATGAAAATAAATAAAATGTACGATTTAAACCTTCCATATTTTTCATCCCAGCTCTGTTTTTTGGGCTTGATAACAGTGACAAAGCGTCCCCCCTTCACACAACGTTCCCAAAAGATAACGTGTATTTACAATACCGAGTTATCTACCAAAATAATCCGTTTATAAATTTGATAATCGTTTGTAAATTGCCTACTAAGTCCGACAGCCAAAAAGACAAGTACAAGTTTCTTAAAGCAGAAAGTAAACCGATGTCATTAACCTGCTTAAATGAGTCATTGGGCAATTCAGTTTAGCATCAAATTACCAGTTTGAGTGTATTTTGCGGGTAATTAAAAGTAAACCACAATTTGGTTTAATATGCAAGGAGCATTTTCAGAGAGACACTTAGAAATCTGCCTCCTGTCTTTTCATTGTTAAAAAATTGTTCAAAAGCAAAACACGCGGAAATTGCGTATATTTTATCAGTTTTAAACTCATCGATCGATTATTTTGAATGAACGAAAAAACACATTTTAAATTTTAAATGCATACTGCAATTTGTGATACTAAAATTCAACTTCCTTTATACCTGTGCTGTTTAACAATATAGAAAGGGAATAAAAACGAATACTGCTCCCTCATAGGACTTTATGTCGTGTATTTCAACTTCCCGTTTTATTTATTTATTTTTGAACTATATTTTTTTCTGAGACTGTCGGGCAAGTTTGTTGTCCTCGGTTTTAATGGGAGGGGATTTTAAGTCTCTCCGTTCCGTAAGTGGTTCTCCCTCCAGTCCGTCACGGAGGGAGCGCACGTCGATTGGTTACGGTGGGCGGATCCGCAGGTGTGTTACGCTCTTAGAGGGATTGGGTTGAGAGAAGGTGATCAATCTCCATCTGTCTACATTAGCAATCATCTAAACACTGCAAGACACTAAAGAGCAGCCAAAGGTAATGATTTTGACTTTGTTTTCAAATCCTGGGACTCTTCAGTGTTTGCAGTAATATAGTAAAAACATGTGCGACGCATTGCGCTTGATTAAAAACTTTTTTTGCAAGAAACACTTTAACCCGCGTTTAATTCCTTATTTGCCATGTAAGATATTTGTGTCTATTTAAAACAGCATTGATTTCCGAACTGCTTCCATCGGTGGATATTTTCATTCATTGTACGTCTTGATTAGACTGAAAGCTGAGAAATTGATGAAAGGAGACTCAGGATTTAAAAAAAGGTAAGAACGTGTAATAACTCGTTCGATGCCGCTGTGAATTTTCCGTGCTGGAGTTGTTCTAACTGACATTAACTTGTATTCCCAACTTTTAAATGTGTCATATTCTTCCAATTTTCTGTATTTGGAAGCGACAGTCTCTCCTGTATAACCGGAAGGACGACTGATTAAAGTGTATATTCGTTTTTCGTTGTCTTTGTAACGTTAACAAATGCTATTCATAAGGCAATTCTGAGCCTTGATGTGCGGATCTATAATAGTAATAATTCTCAATTGCAAGTTGAAGTGAATTTGAACGCACGACTGTCAGAAAAAAAACATGGATGCAGATTATCTGGGTAAAATCTTATGGAAGTTAACGAAACGTTTTTCTGTGTCGTCTCCTTCTCCAAATGATCTTATTAATAGTCCGGTCTAAACTGCAATCAATTATTACGGAGTTTGGGCTACTGAGATGCTTCTGTTGTATTAAAAGTAGCCAGTTTTCCGTTTTCCGGCGCGGGGCCGAGATGGCAAGAGGGACGGTCGACCGTTGAACTTTTTAATTCTTGAACTTTTTACTGGCATCAAAATATTTATTGTCTGTAAATCCTTTCTTGTAAATTCTTTAACAGTCGATCGTCGGTTGCCTAGATAATTTCCCAAATTACCCCAAGTACCATTTATATAAAGTTTTGCACAAGTTTAACGTATCATGTATCTGATTCAGCAAACATTATTCTAAATCATGCATTTATGGTAAATTATGTAAACATTATTTACTTGAGTTAAGAGCAAGGCAACTATGATTCTAAAATGATTATTTAAAAACGTTAAAGCAATTTACAAGTATAGCCTTTGCGGGCGGAAACGTTTAAAATCCCATGACATTTAATTAGTATTAACCACTCCAGTATGCAGGTAAGTGTAAACACATTCATCTATAGATTACTGATAGTTAAAATGTATTTTAATTCATGATAGCAATAAATGCTCGGACAAAATTGTCATTTAATTATGTCATTTCAAATAATTGGCTGTGAATGCTTCTAAAGATCTCTGTATAGGACAGTAAATGAAATCAAAAGAATAATAATAATAATAATAATAATAATAAATGAATTGCAAGTGTGTATAATGACAGTAAAGTTGCAGAATTGCCATTTGTTTTTGCTTTTTTCGGAAAACCATTTCGAGGGAGGAAAATGACAATATTTTGAAACAGCAAACTTTTAGACAGACAAGAACTAATTGAAATTGAAAAAACACGAAATAATATTCAAACGTTTTTTGCGGAATGTGCTCTTGAATTTGTGATCTTTAAGTAACTTTATACAATAAATCTTGTTATAATAAACCATTATAACACTAAGTATACAGTTTAAAGTGCAATTAATTTTGCAGGAAAGTAATGAAAAATATCTCGTTACTAAATTAAAATACAAGCAAAAAAAACAGTTCTGAACATATATTTCAGATGTTTACATTTTTCACGTAATATTGCAATTGCATTTTTTTTCTAAATAGGTGTAACTACTTTAAGACCAGGCCTGTTTAAATACAGTTTAAAATGCGCGATTATGTCGGGCGAATAAGGTTTGTGCAGAACACAAGCGGCACTTTTCGCCTGTGTTTTTCGGGTGTTTTTGGCCTTTTCTTATGTGTCTTACTGTGTGATTTTTCGGTTAAGGAAACTTTCTAACCCTATTGTTTTATATTTAGCGAATTGCCTCGAAGCTTTCTTCGTCGAAATAATACATCTGTGGAAATCGGACTACTGGATAGACCTGGGGGGGCCCGGGACAGCCTCTAGCATGATGTCATATCTCAAACAGCCCCCGTACGGCATGAACGGGTTGGGGCTGAGCGGAACTGCTATGGACTTACTTCACCCTTCGGTCGGATATCCAGGTTCGTCCCTAAATTGATGCACGGATGCTGCATTATATATACCGTCCTTTTAAGTAACCAATGAACGTGTAGGCCTACATATATGCACAGATACACACACGTTTATTGGATTAATATTCTAAATTATACTAATGACGTTGATTTGTGTTTTATATATTTCACGACCCTGACCAGGATAAGCGGTTGGGGTTAAATTTTTAATAGGCCTTTATAAAATACCTATTAGAAATGGACCTGAAGCCCGCGTCATTTTAATCACTTATTTTGGCAAATTAATGCCTTTTTAATGTATTTGTTTCTTTTTACGGGTTCTAAAAAGTTAAACATAGCCTACCTTTTTTCGCTTGCATCTCTCAATTATTTCGATACACATAGTATAATGAAAATTTATAGGTATAGGGCCTATTTGTAATCATGACTTCCTTTCCGGTAAATTAAGTTGTATCTTAAATTTTACGGTTGGCGTCAAATTTAATTAAACTCGTGTTAATTTAAAGGGACGAAAATTAAATTTTTTTACGTATGGCTTTTTCTCCCTTTATACATTTTAGCCACTCCACGGAAACAGCGACGGGAGCGAACTACATTCACTCGCTCGCAACTGGATGTCTTAGAAGCGCTCTTTGCCAAAACGCGCTACCCGGATATTTTCATGAGAGAGGAGGTCGCCTTGAAAATTAATTTGCCGGAATCCAGAGTTCAGGTATTGTGATTTATGACTACGCAGCTGCCAGCAATACTATTAGCATAAAGCTTTAATTACTTTTGGAATGGACTACTCCTTTGCTGCTGTCTGGTGTCGGAAACTTTTTCTTGTGATGTTAACGCCGTTTCACTCCGATTTTAAGCAGTTCGCTCACTTGCCCCCCCTTGTGTCGGCTTTGTGTAAACATGGGGAGGAATTGCAATGGAACTTGAACACGTTAAAGTAATGAGTCACCGTAGATCATAACGATTTATTTTTATAATAGTTGCGTTTGGTCACATGGGGTTTTCACAAAATATACTTACAAGAGTTTCTTGTTACTGTTCTGGGATTTACAGAGTTGCGTTCCCTGGATTTAAGGTTAAACATCATTGTCTTAGTTTTCGCACTGGGGAATATGTGGGTGACAACTCTGAATTGAAAAATAATTCTGACTTTTTCACCCAATTTCTTTATTTTTTGACGGGGGAGGGGGGCTTGCTCTGGACCCTTAAACAGTTAGGAACAAATGCCTAGACTTTGCACCACGGTCTTTTCTCTAAAGGTGTCTGAAATGGTTCACCACAAGCCAGGGCCACTTCAGCCCAGAGACTGACTCACACTTCTAAAGAGCAACTCAATAGCTTGTTATCTGTGCAGCATTCACAGGGTCTGAAATGAGAGCCACGGTGGACGAGGTGGCGCCGGCCCGGACGATGCGGACTGATAACGTACCTCAGATGTATAGCCATGTCGCTAATTTCACAGCAGCTTACCCTCATCGAGGCGGCGGGTCCCTTCTTTGTCTGAGGGTGTTACTCTGCTCACCCAGGTGTGGTTCAAGAACCGGAGAGCCAAGTGCCGGCAGCAGCAGCAGCAGCAGAGCGGTGGCTCCAGCTCCAAGACCCGGCCTGTCAAGAAGAAGTTGTCGCCCACGCGCGAGAGCACGGGTTCGGAGAGCAGCGGCCAGTTCAGCCCTCCCGCTGTGTCCAGCGCCGGTTCCACATCTTCCTCCTCTTCATCCAGTTCCACCTCCACCAGCCACAATGGAGGCCTCTGTGGTCCCTCCACCTCAGTCAGCACCCCGATCTCCTCCATCTGGAGTCCGGCCTCCATTACCCCCGGTTCGACCGCCCCGTCTGTGTCCGTCACCGATCCCGTAACCCCGGTCAATGCTTCCTGCATGCAGCGCTCCGTGCCGGCATCAGCCGGATCTTCCTACCCCATGTCATATAACCAAACCGGGGCCTACAGCCAGGGCTACCCCAACCCATCAGGCTCCTACTTCGGGGGAGTGGACTGTGGCTCATACCTGGCTCCTATGCACGCTCACCATCATCCCCACCAGCTCAGCCCCATGGCCGCCTCCCCTATGCCAGGTCATCCACACCATCACATCAGCCAGTCCTCAGGACACAGCCACCATCACCACCACCACCAGGCCTACAGCGGAGCCGGCCTGGCCTTCAACTCCACGGACTGCCTGGATTACAAAGACCAAACGGCATCCTCTTGGAAACTCAACTTCAACACAGCGGACTGCTTGGACTACAAAGACCAGACCTCCTGGAGGTTTCAAGTGTTGTGATTTCTGATCCACTTTCCTCTAAAATATTTTTTTTCCCCAAGTATGACCCTGAAGTTTGATATGCTTTAGACATTCACACACCTTTGCATTTTAAGCATTTAAATTGACCTATAAAAAGTTTTCTCCCCACCCTGAAAGAAATACAAACTTATTAGTAAAGAATCACTTTACATGCCCATGGGGGCACACAGTACTTTTTCAATCGCCTTTCTTCAACCAGACCTCGACAGCTTAATTTTTTTATTTTTTTTTACCTCTTTTGGTCTGCACCACCACCAGACCGCTAAGAATTCATTCTTTGATTCCAATCAAGTGTTGTACAGATTTTTTTAGGATGGAGAAGATATTTTAGTCAGCTGCGCAATGCAGCTGAAATGTGTAGATATGTATTTAGGTCAGTTGGATTGACCAAGTTTTGTTGGCAGAACTGTACCTGAAATTAAGAAGATTTTAACCGCACAAATAAATATGAACGCATCCGGTTTGACAGAATATGAATCGAAAATTCGTCAGTTCGATGTCGGATTCGGCACTGACGACTTCCGTCCACATTAATCTATGACTTAAAATGCTCGAAAGCTATGATTATCCCAGGAGCATCCGTTCAAGTTGCACATCGCTCTGACCCTTGGAAAAAATGCAGCATCGAGTTAATTCCGGATATGGTCGACGGTGGGTTTGGAGAGACGTTTGTAGTCGCAGCACTTGAACTTCCCGTTTCGCCTGGACTGACTCTAAGGGAAAGTCGACTGGACACGTTTCAAATATGCCCGTAAATTTGAATGTATTTAAGGCAAACGCCCGTATATTAGTGTCCATACAAATAAAAATCAATTTAACGTACTTTTTTCAGTGGTCTTTGAGTGGATTATTTAAAAATTTCTATTTAAATAATTAATTGATATTTATGCTTCATGAATACCGAGAATATTTAAAGTGTTAAGTTTATAATTACTATTAAATTCGTTATGCTTAACTGACAATTCATAGAATTTGTATTTTATTAAATATGTAATTTTAAAACGGGTATTTTAATTAATACTCCGACAAACCATCACCTTGTGTAATGATTAGTTTTTGTTTAATTTATTTTTTTCATTTCGCATTTAGACGGCAGATGCATGCAGGGCGGTTGAATATTAAGATGACTGCAGGGGGATTCCCACGATCTGTATAGTCGATAAAAAGAAGTTATTCAGTTTGATGCTGTATTACTTGCGTTTCGATTATGTATTATTTACAACAGTGAATAGAGAAATTATATATGGCCCTATAGGCCAGCCTACTTTGTATGAACTATTTCTAGGCATATTTGTACATCTTGCGCTTTAATTTTTTTTTATTTATTTTTGCGAAATGCACTTTTGCTTAAGCTAAGTTTTAAATGTGTCTAGCATTTAAGTTAAATGTAAATCATACCGTCTTGCCTGATCGGGTAGTCACACCGTGCTAGAGCCGCACTTATCACCATGGTGCACTTCCGCCGAGCTCTTGGCGCGTGCTGAACGAGCTTATCTCAATTAACCCGGCGGAATATTATTGCTTTTGATTGGGTAATTAGGTGGGTGGGACCAGGCTAATTGGTCAGATCCAAAGGGACTACATTAGAGCAGCAAATTGCTTTCAGCAAGTTAAAATTATATATAGGCCGTTAAAAAGCGCTAAGTTGGGCCGTGACAATATTTAGAACTATTCTGGGTATATTTGGGCGTTGTGTGAATAGGTAGTAGACGTAACATCATTTTAGGTTTGAGAGAACTCTAAGTTAGTGGTCCTATGGGAAGACGCATTACCGCCCAATTTAATCCCTTTAGACCAAAATTAATTGTTTGATCTGTGTATATAAGTTTAGAGGTAAGAAACACGTTCTCACAGCGGCCAGTCGCTTAAATTTATATTATGCAAATAGTCGTTTTAAAGATGTGATCAAACTTGACATACCACGATGATTACCACGGTATTAAATTAATCATGTCATTGTCGTTAAGGAAACAACTTTCAGAGAATGCATGTAGTAATGCGTTGGGAATTTTGTGTTGTGAAGTGGCGAATGGTTTGTTGCGTTAATTTTGTATTGTGCGTCTTGGGGGGGAGGGAAATCGGTCATGAGTCTGGTTTATAAAGTAGAAAATTGCTCCTTGCTGTTGTACTAAATCACCACGTAAACAGTCAGAAGGACAAATGAAGGCGTGCTGTTTGCCCAACATATGCTGTTCTGGATGCTCATAACAACGTTGCATGGTTTTGTTTGTCGTCGAGGAGGAGGACAAATGCGCGAGATTTCAATTAACACCGGCCCGTGCTCTTTGTATTGTATGTTAATAATTATGTGGCACCTGAATAAACAAGGCTGACTAAACAGACCTGTCCGCGAGGACACGGGGACTGTTTGCTCTGCTGCGGTTCTTGCTGGTACCCACTGCGCAGTGTCAGCGGGCTCCTGCCGCTCTCAGGCGCTTCACAAACACGGCCGGATTTGGTAAATTTGCATCAAACTGGGTGGACCAATATGGAAAATGTATTAAGGAATCCCGTGGCCGGTGGTGATCGCGGCCTCACAAAGAGCACCTGTCCGACGCCTGCTGTTATTTCTGCCGAGCTGAATAAGGATTACCCCCATCTGACAACAGGGATTCACGTAAATGCAATTTTCAATCGGCAAAGGACGCTAAAATGCTCCTTTTGAACGGTTCACGCTGTAGGCCTATACTTTCCATAGTAACACGGCAGTTTTGTGCGCGATTTCAACGCCGCTACGTCGTAAGTAAAGTTAAAAATAAATACTCGTTAAGTTTGAAATGCGATCAGTTTTGGTTCGTACAGCGCTAACCTGTGGCAATGGTTGTTTCCAGCTGGCTCCTTAACTTAATAATGGTTTGCCTTAATTTAAATGGCGTTGTAATTGCTTTTTAAAGTTTTGAAAATGTTTCGAATTCATTGTTATAGAGGGGATATCTGAGTTAAGGCAGTATGCTGAACGTGAAGCTGAGTCCACTTACTCGTATTACTAAATGTATCCCGGAGCACACAGATTGACTGCATGAAAAATACTTATTGTATCTCAGACTGTGGTCGTACAGACGTGCATTTTATTTTAGAAACATTTTGAAAGTAGAAAAGGTAGATGTCACTGCCACTAATTGTTGGCTGTAATTCTGTATGCCATCACGCTTTCAGCCGTCGCATAGATTTATGGACGGGCCACGTGAAGCTTGAGGCGGTTGTCGTTAAATTTTAAAGATGATTGCTGTGCTTTGCAGGCTGGTTTTTTAGCAATGGATGTGCCAATGAAAAATACACCTTGCTGGTCTAGGCCGCTCTGAAGATCTGTCGTGGACCTGTCCCCTACGTTTGTTTGTATTATAATCTAGCCCAAACTTTGCAGCTATATTCGGTCGGTCGGCTGGCCCGGTACAGATATGAGAGGGTGACACTGCTGTCGCGGCCTTTCAGGTCTGTATCGTATCCGCTACTACCGAGCCCCCTGGATGGATATATACCAGTATCAGCAGTGCATATAGTCCTGGCCACTACACTACACATCTTTTAAAATAAGCAGAGGTGTATAATGAAAAACGTATCAAAATCAAATGTAGCTAGAAAAGTTAAACAAAATATTCAACCGCTGCATAATCAGGTAAATACGTATCCGTTACGCAGACATCTCATATTGACAGCAGGTCCCTGTGGCTACCGAACATGTGACACCGATAATGACACCTACCGAACATTTTGCTTCTACTACGCATGCGCGCCATCTCCACGCATGCGTACAGGAGACATTTTCCAGTACGTTTTTCAATGTATAATCGTCATCCCTTTATATTACGCATGTACCGATACCGTGCCCCCCAGCCAATAGATTTAGGGGGTGTGTGTGTGCTTTTTTTTTTTTTTGAGACCGTTATATCGCTGCAGACGTTATTCCGCAGTAGGCGGTATTTTAAAAAAGCATGCATATTCTGCTAAATGCAGATTAGGGGACAATCTACATCCCTGTAATTAATGTCAAAGGCGGGATCTGTGATTACACGCCATTTCTCATTATGATATCAAAATAACAAATGTGTAAATTAACACTACAACACCCTTAATAGTTACTCATATGTAGATCTAATGTAGATAGAATGAAAAATGGTTACAAGGGATTTTTCATTCTCACCCATAGTCTAGCCCCTGAAAGTTTGAATGATCTAGCATTTTGCTTAAAATGTTTGAAGACCCCCGATTTAGACTAAAGCTTGTCAGTTCAAATGCGTGGCAAAGGTGCTTCCTCTAGCGTTATCGAAAGAAGCACCTTGTTTCTTCAGTTAACTTTTGGATAATGCTTTGCATGTGTAGGGGTTGCTGATCAAAAAGATGCTTTTAGTACTGTTGACCATTGTTTTCAGTCTGTACTATGCTGGAAACATGCAAAGTGGACTTATCCAGTTCAGTGTCCGTTCGCCCTGACCGATTAGGTGCAAACAACTCAAATTCGTTTGAATTCTATAATTATTTACGAGAGTGTTAAGACGGTAATGGTGCGTTTTAGGTGTCCAGATTGGCGTGAGCGTTGCTGATCAGTGGAAGAGCTCTGGAAGAATGTGATAATGACTGCAGGCAGCCAGTTTCTAGAAGAAACTGGTGTGACAGGCCCAACTGGAAGCAGCCGTTGGATTGATGTTTTTCAGAATTCTGGGTTCCGGGCAAAATGTCTGCATTTCTAAATGCACTTACATCTGAGTTCACCATTGAATTTTTTAATTTTTTTTCCTCATTCCATTCTCATTTCCTATTGCAATTACGCTGAATTGCTGTCACTTAAGGGAAGAAGGTTGTTCTCTTTCAAAGTAAACACATGTGATTGAAACACTGTGGGTCTCTGATAGTGACACTAGGTCCTTCACACTGGGTGTGCAGTGAAAGGAATGTTTTACTTTTTGTCTTTAGTACCCGAATGAGTAAACTCTGTGATATACCGTGGGCTGGATAGATGATCTTAAACTCATTTCTAAAACTGGCTCTTAACATAGAGATCACAGACTGCGATTTCCACTCAGACTCCCACCGCTGAGGGAGAGATGGGGAATGGGGGGAGAAGGTGGCCAGCACCAACACACCCTTGCCAGCGTGTCACCCACCCAGGACAGGAATGTACCAATTTGAAAAAGCTGTAGGGTTATACAGTAGGGGCAAATAAATGGCACCTTCAAAAATAGTGTTTTAAAAAGATTTCTGTTTTGTGTAGTAATTAAGGTTTATTATGGTTAATACAACAAAATTCTGTATTATGTTCACTACAAGAAGTGTGACTTTGAGTTGTAACAACTCTGCTCCATCCATCTTCTGTAAGAAGGTGGGGAAACTATCCATGCACGTGACATCACAGGGCACATCTATGGGGAATTTGGTGAGTCCCGGAGGAAACCCCACAACCACTTGTGGAGAACATGCAATCTCCACAGAGCCACGGACGAGACTTGAACCCTGGTCCCAGAGGTATGAGGCAACAGTGCTAACCACTGCACCACCACACCGCCCCTGGCAAGTCACCTATTCACCGTAATGTTTTTAACGTGCCCATTGGAAACTATAAGCAATTAAGCTTTAACATGGCATGAGGCTTAATGGTCCATTTGCATCAGTTTTATAAATATTTATGTAACACATGGCTATTATCTAATAGGAGATGTAGATTCTGCTGTATAATCTGTACTCTTACAAACTGTATCCTCCACCCCTCTACTCCTAGGGCTATGATCCGAAATTTGTATGCAGGAAATCTTTTCAGTGCCTGGAACAAAATTAAAGGGAAGGATGAGCTAGGAATAGGTTGGACTAACATCCATGCAGAGAGGCGTTTGATAATGACTGTGGCTCTCCTCTGAAGTCTGGCTGCAGCGTGGCTGCAACGTTTTAAAATCACAGTAAATATCAAAGCATGTATTGTTGAATTAATTCTTAAAAATGGCCTCTAATGAACACATCAGTAAGGGAGCAGAAAGTACAGTTGTCTTTTTTTTAGTCTGTAAATAAGAAAGACAAAGTAGATTGAGAGGGCTAATTGTCGTTTTCTTTTTAAATTTTGAAGGTGGAGTAAAAAAAATCCTTCATGATCTCCTGTCCATTTCCAGCATCGCTAGTTGTATATTTTATATGGAAATCCTCTTAGAATGCAACGTAAATAGATTATGATACTGTGGGGGATTAAGGATCGCTGGATGCTGTCAGATTAATTCCGCGTACAGGCCGTCAGCAGTTCTGATGCCGCCGATCGCCCCGCCGCTACTTAAAACCCTGGTGTAGATTTCGCTCATGAATAAGGAACAAGTCTAATGTTTGAGAAACGGGAAGAAAAAGATCCAAAAGCCAGCATAGCTATACATTCATCGCCTGCCCATCCTAGATTGTCTCTGCACTTGGGCCCATTAGCTAAACGGCATTCCTACACAGATTTAACTTAAACCATAAATTTATTCAGTTGTTTATGTACATTCACCTGTACCTTGATTTGCGCTAATCCCTGCCAACAGGTAAATGGTTTTAGCACATAGTGTGTGTTTGCATTATAGCAGCTAACACACGGGCACAGTTAGAGAAGTAAAAATACTTTTATTACAAAAATATACATAAGATTAAACTTTTGACTGATAATAAAAGCATTGTTCAGTTCCATATCCAGGGTTGCATTTGACCGCCTTCGCTATGATGGTTAAACTGGTCCAGTTTGGGCCAGAATGGTTGCTGAGGACAGATTCTTTACAAGTTTGTGGTTCTTCACACTAAACCAAAATGGACAATTTTCAGGGACCCCATTTGTCCAGTCACCTGAAAATAAAATAAAAAAAAATGACTGACATCACATTAAATAGCCAAAAATATATGAAATATACAGATGTGCAAAATGTAACTTGTAAGCAACTTGAGGGTAGGTTTGAAAGACCTGTTTTCTCACCTGTTCTTCAGCTTCAACACTTTCAATTTCTACAAAAAAAAACAATCCATTAAAAATAGGTTAGAATTTGGCAAATGAAAATGTGGAGTGTGCACTGCTAACACTAACAGATGGCTTTTGAGAGAGGTGCAGCTCAGATCTGCTAGATAAACTGTTATCAAAGGTCTTGGGAACTTGCAGAACATGAGAAGCTGCTCAGGGCTGTAAACATTTACCCACCCCCATCCCCCCCTCGGAGAAGCCCGGATCCTTTCTCCCATTTGAATTTGGTGTCAGCTTATCTGCATCTTTCCTTTCCATGTCTAAAGAGTTTGGGAATGCGTGGTTGTTTGGGGACGGGCTACGTTAAGATGGATGAGGGACGTGTTTGGATCGTTTCCTTTTATAGCAATGGATGCAAGTTGGAATCGAGTTGAGCAATCCAGCAAGAGCACCGAGCCAAGTCCGAGTGAAACTTGCATCATCGTGGAGAAAATAAGCAGAAATAAGGAAGAAACCATTGACCTCAGCTGAATCTTCAGATGTTCAATGTATTTAAATGTAAACAACTGCCACTCAACTGAGGAATTTTTGAAAGGCTGACTTAATTCTGAGCGACTTTAAAAAAAAAAAAAAAAAATTCTGGGTTAGGTAAATATAGAAACCGCTACCCATATTCCGGAAATAATCCAGCATCTGGATTGCTGAATGGCTGAGCTTTATGAAACCGAGACAATCAGTGAATCGCATGAGAGTCCTTTTGGAATTTAAATTTGACAAAGTGCAAGTGTCTTAAAAACTTGATGCCCCTCAGATGTGAGAACTGATACAAAGACTAACAGAAGATAAAACTGTCAGCGGCAAAGTTCAGGACTTTCTCTCTGAGAACTGTCATGAAGTACTTTTTGTTTAAACAATGTTATAAAAGTTGTTTTGTGAATGTAGAACTTGCGCAAGCACAGACCTTCAATAGACACAACAGTCTTCAACAAGCTGCATTCTTTATCACTGTATAAATATTATAGTATTGACCATTTTTTGTAGCTTTTTCCAAGTCACTGGGCCCTTAACACCATGGCTCAGCGAACCTCTAATCTCGTAACTGAACAGTAGGTTGGTCAGTGAAATCCTGAGAAACCTTTTCTGCATCCCATCAAGACCAGGGTATGTTGTATCTGTTGCATTTGCTAACATCTGGGTGAATGATCACTTAGCATTCTTAGGTTTGTTTTATGCTGGAGCACAGACTTTAATCCATGATTGCATGGCCTGTCAATCCGAAATTTATCCTTGACCTAGGAAGGCCCAGCTACGGTCACTCGCCTGCTTGTGTCCGCGGTCCAGGTCGATCTCCCGTTGCAATCCTCGAGAATATACCCGTCTGATCTCGGCCTCCTGCTGTCACACTGTAGCCAGGAGAAAAGGAGCATGGTATTTCATAAACAGCCTTAACCCTCAGAGATGCAGGATGGCCAGTGGGAGCGGTCACTGTGTCTATCATTGGAAGGTTGCTGGTTCAAATCCTAGGGTCAGCCACATGATTGATTTCACCACTGGGCTGTGAGCAGAGCGATTGACCCCCCCCCCCAATTTCTCCGGAGAATGTCCGAGCCCGCTTTCTTTGGATAAAAGCATTGGTTAAATACAAATGTAAACGCTACCGCTGGTGAAGTACTGTGAGGTTCTACCAGTTTATGGGATTGTAAGGTTCTAACCCACCGGTACCATACTTCTGTAATTTGGTATTAATGCCAAAGTGCAGGTGTGTAAAGAGATACAGGAAACCGGCTTTGCTGACGAGCCGTTGCCAGCGGGTCCCGTGTCCGTCCTCCAGCGAAATAGACACATCAAGCGATTCTCCGAGCCACAGTAACACAGCGGATGCCAACCGGGGGGGGGAATCCCCCACAGGCTACGACAGACAGCACAAAACCGATTTTCCTCCCTTCCCTGGTGCTGCGCTGACCTAGCATTGAGTTTGGAACCCCCTCCAACCCCCCACCGAATCTCGCTAAGCCCCACTAGCTTTCCATAAGCGACAATGAAACTTCATCTGAGACCAGATTAGATTGCTCGAGGAAAAACAAAAACTAACGAGAGAGGAGGGGGGGGGGGGCAAAGGGGAGCTCTTTTTTCCTTTCAGGCGCCATTATCTCCTCTAAAGCATCTTGATCAGCTTTCTCCCGCTCCAGCTCTGGCACGGCTGTGGCCGGCTATGGTGGGGCTTTGGGTGCCAAATTGCCGTAACCCTCTTACTCTGTGTTCTAAAAGGAGCTTAAGTTGGTCCATCTTTTTTGGGCTGCGCCTGTTTAAATTGGCCAGTACAGAGGATAGAGGATTTAGGGGCAGACAGGCGGAGTAGCTGAGTAGTGGTGGGGTGGGGTGGGGTG
>JAODJW010000062.1:7197359-7237009 GCA_026777045.1 Hyperopisus bebe | reverse complement strand
CCCCCAGACAGGAAGCAGCCCTGGCTGCAGTGCTCTGCCACTTCAGGACACTTCCAGGATTAATGGCATTAATCAGATAAAGGAGCATTATGAAGGAGCATTATGATACGCTGAGGGCCGGGGCACCTGCTGAGGGACAAGGGAGCCCCAACCGGGATCACTGCAAACCTAGAACCCCCTCTAGTGGATGAAAGGTGAATTGCAGCTTTAGTCCAGCACATAGTGCTTCTAACCTGGAATATATTGTGTGAGTTTGTTAATACTGTGCATCCTGGGTCACCGTTTTTACTGAAGCTTAGAGTCCATAAATGGTCCTGAAACAGAATACCTGTGGCTGCCTAGCAGTGGGACATGCATGCAAACACAGAAATGCTAGGCAAGAATATTTACCTGGTTCTCCTTTATCGTAGTACTGGTATGTTCCAATATCGGTGTCTGTAGAGAAAAGACAAAGGGAGCCAAGCAGGTACATGGTTCTGGCATTATGTGACCCCCCCCCCATCTCTTATTTAATAAAAATGTGAAAAAATGGCTTCCAGTTTGAATATCAGGAGGTGTATTATTATTAGGCAAAATGAAATTGATGAGAGCTCCTGCCAACCACAATACACGTGCTTACTGACTCAATCGGAGCAGGATGATGAGTATGAGTGGGTTCCTGCAGACCCAGGTGATCTTCAGCCTAGAAAGGAAGCCTAGTGGTGTGGGGAGGAGGGGGCAGGCGGGCAAATTACCCGAGACGTTCAGGCCACTCCGGGTGGACCACAGATGTAACTCCGCCAAGCAGAACGCCATCGATCCCTGAAGTTAAATGGACCCAAAAGACAAAGAGGAGACTAAATGAGAAGTGGTATGTTTTTGTGGAACACACACACACATACACACACACACACACACACACACACACACACACACACACACACACACAACCAGAGTCACTTCAACTGATGGCAGGTGTTTTACCCAAAAAGACTAAATGTTTTAATTGAATCAGAAGGCGCTTCAACAAAGTATTAGTTTAAGGGGGTGCACACTTATGCAACAAGCTTATTGTATGTTTTTTTATTTTTAGATTTCTCCCTATATAAGATTTGTTGGTTTTCAATTGAACTCTACAGGTTATAGGTCACATGTTAAAGGTGGGAAAAGTTTTGAAATTATTTATCGTGATCCTTTTTTTTTCTTTTACATCTCAAAAACCTGGCATTTTAACAGGGGTGTGTACACCTTTTATATCCACTGTATACATACACATGCAAAAATACATGAATACACTTGTATTCATATCTTTGTAGGGACCTTACATTCATTTCTATGGGAAAAACCCTAATCCCAACATGACTATGCAACCTTTACCTTAACCACAAGTAACCAAGGAAAGACAAGACTTTTGGGATTTTTCATTTTGTGATTGCATTCACAGATTTTTATAAAAATCTCCTGACTCTCTCTTGACTCCTGAGAGTCTCCTTATGGTTACCAAAAAAAAAGTCCCCATAAGGTCAAAATAACAGGTTTTTAATCACATTGTGAGGACATTTGGCATGGGTGGGATTATTCAGCTCCCCAGGTATATGTGTCTATCATAGGAAAAAAACACCATCAATACCTAACAGTAGGAAAAGGCAACGTTTGCAATTTACCAGAGGAAAAGAAAAAAAAGGCAGTATACTGATTGATTATCGCTCCAAGCTAAATGTGAGTGACTTGACTTGAGTCTTCTGTCTTGTGGGGGGGTACATTGTGTGCAGGCAGAGATTGCTGGCATCTCCTTTGTCAGCCCCCCAGCCCTAAGCGCAACCAGATTCATATCTGTGCCAACAGACGTCACACCAAGACCAACACCCCTAACGTCTCAGAGCAGATGAAAGCGCGATCTTGTCACGACACTCGAACACAAATACTCTTATATCTTACGTCCTTACGTAGGTTTTCAAAAAGTTAACAACATTAGCTTTAGAAAATCATTTCTCGAAAATATCTCCAGAAAAACCTTTTTTCTAATTTAATTTACCAGTCAGACAGAGGTCCCGCTGAAAGACACGTGGCTTATTTGGCACCATGAGTGCTGTACCATACCAGCAAAACTTTACAAGCTCTTATGGGATGTAAAACATGAAGATCACTGTCCTGCTCCTCTAGGGGGTTATGTTCAGCGACAACTGACAACTGTGCAGGAGAAAGCCGGGTTAAACTTCTACTAAGCCTCTGCCCTGGGCAGCCCAATCCTTATCAAGGAGCAACAATCTTAAAAAAGCAACACTCAAAGTGAAGAGATTTAGCTCAAGCACATAGATCATAGTCCGAAAGCCTTTGGGAACCATAATTCGGGTCCATTCGCTGCCTGTTGTTTTATGTTTCATGCCTAAGAGTTACATGGTTGTCCACGTCCCCTTAGATACTTCTGCCCCATGCTGCCTGCGTAGCCCAGCCAGTGCAAGTCTGGGCCATGGAGGGCACTTTCCAGTACCCAGAAAATGCAAGCATGACTATCTAAAAACTGGAACCCACCTTGGCCGCGGTATGCGAGAACACAACCTGCCACCAGCACCAGCAGAAGATGGTGGGACTTCAGCGTGAGCTAGCTAGCCTTCTCTGACCACTGGGAAGGTGCCAGCCATGGAGGACAGAATGCACACACTGCAACATTCACAGCAGAAAGAATGAACAAAGAAAGAGTGATTACAAAAAAAATACAGAATACCCTTGAGTACTTGTTTGATCAGTACTGACAGGTCATCTACTTGCAGAAAATGGAGCAACCTGGCCATCCGTGGCCAATTGTGTTTGCATGCAAAGAAGCATTTGTCATGGAGTATGGGGTGTGCATCGAGATTCCCGGGATGAGCAAAGGTGGGCGAGACCCCGAGCCACCTCGCATTCCAGCGCCCGGGACACCTAGCCAGGCCCGAACATCAAAGCCATGTCAGATCTCCTGTGACCAACACCTCAGCCTTGAGCAGAGATTTCCACTAGGCTAAAATAAACACGCACCAACAGACGGGTGCACGCAAAAGCACTCCGATCTCAGGTGGAGTAAAGCGTTCGGCTTTAACTTGAGGATTGCGAAGAATTCATTTTTGTTGCTTCAAAAAGGAAACCGGAGACGAGGTAATTCAAAGCAGAAGTCATTCCAAACTGTCGTTTTCCTAACCTGTCTGTTTATTCAGCAACTTCATAGCAGTGCTCCCACTTCAAAAAGCTTTCCCACACACACTCACACCCTGTCTAACTTCAGTGACAGGTTTGTCTTTCTGAACACTTCGGTTCATGAAGAGGCCTGGTGTTTTAGCTTCGGGCCACCGGTAACCTGGAGCAACTCTGCAACATCACAGCGATTCTACGCTAGCCGGCAGCTGTCAGACAAATTCTAATCCCTGTCCCGGGGTGATCCCATGCCTTTTGTTCCCCCCGGGAGCAAACCTGACCTCCTGCTTGAGGAGTCCCCGCATACCTGTCCAAACTCACGGGACAGGATGGGAGGTGGGACTCAGTCTTCCCTCTCTGCAAGTAGAGGGCCTTCGACTTCAAAGATGACTCATGTCTCTTTCAAGTTGGGCTAAGAGACCTGAGACCGCTCTCTTTTCTGCCCTCGCTCATTGTTCTTCACTTCTGGCAGGACTCAACTGGGGAAGAGCTTGTTTTACAGGCCGTGATCCTCTGCCACATGCCCCACTTAGCCTGTCATCTTTTACAACAAGTCTCCACACACCTCAGGCTCGAGCTGCGCGGAAGAGGCGCTGGAAGACCGTGAGCGGCGTGTGGCTCAAGCCGGCCCAGTAGCTCAGTCTTGCTCATCTCGGGGATGGACCTCTTCATTGTCACAGGGCAGGGAGGGTGGAATGGGCTCCCGGATTTACGGGGGCAGAAACAAAACAAATTGATGTCTTTGCAGGTTTCATGTTGGTAGAACCGAGACTTTGGACTCTTTCAGGGTTTCAGAGGCTGTCAGACTAAGGTTCAGGAGAGAGTGGATGTGTAAGAGAGAGAAAGAGAGAGTGAGAGATATGAGATGTGTGCAGCAGAGCAGGTGGAGTTCACTTCACATTTCGATAAGAAGTCCAACCTCATCTATTCCCTGGTCTTTGTCTCTTTGTCGTTTCCCGTAGCACAGAGGACAGGTCAATCGTGAGCATCACGAATTCGGCAGGTGTGAGGGAGGGGCGTCCCAACTACCACCTTGACCTAAAGAGACCCGTGGAACCTCCACGCTTCTTATTTAATCACCTACAGATTAAATTAATCACCTTCCCCGTTAACGGACTGTTTTTTTTTTTTTTTAACCTGCCGTCTTCCAGCTATCCGTCATCTTTAATTATGCCAAACATGCTGTGTCCTCGGTTTGTGCCCAGGACAAAGGCCACCGCTCAGACTCCTCGCGGGCACGAAGAGACGAGAGAGAGAGGTCCGGGGAACTTCCTTGTCTGAAACCCAGAGAATGAAGGCTTGGGCTGGCCTTAGACCACAGAAACTGCCACTGAAGTCCAATGAAAACCACCCTGCATGACCTGAACAGTTAAAACCCAGGCTTTGAGGAAGACAAGAACGGTGACAGTCTTGACACCAGAATGACCTGGTCCCACACCTGAACCCGGTCACACAGCCTCCCAACCCCCCAGGCCTCCGGGGCACCCAATCTGCATTAACTCACCTATTGTGGGTGCGGTCTATACGTCACCTTGACAGACAGGTGCAATTAAAGGTCTAAAGACCTGCTATGGTAACTGACTGCCAACTCTGCTCTCATCACGCAAATGTCTGCGCCTCCACCACCCCCCATCACCCACAGCAAATCATTCAGGTTTGGGGTCAAAGATGAGGATGTTGTTCAGCAGCACAATTCCAGGGTTGCCTCCAGAGGTTCTCGCTGGGGTGATGCCCACTTCCCTGGCTGGGACGGAACCTGCCATTTAGTTTCGATTCATGACTCAACTTTCGGTAAGATGGTACACTTGTCCTCACTACACCTGCTAATCTTGATAGGTCCCATTCCAAAGATGTTCTAAGAGAGAAACTGGAATGTGGAGAGCAAAATCTTACAACAAAGCAAGTGAGATGTATTGTGAATGGCTGTTTTAAAAAGAGAGTTTTGAGACTTCGGCCATTCGAGCATGTGTTTGTGTTGTGTCAAGGAGTGGCTAAATGTCAAAGATGCAGGAGCATGAAAAAAAAATAAAATAAAACCACGAGGGAATGGAAAAAAAAACCCTCCAATGATACTCTGTCACGAAAAAGAAGGGAATGAGAGATGAGTATTGATTAATATTTTTTTGATTGTTTTACTGCAGGTAAGTATGAACCTCTCCAGGTGTGAACAGGGCTTCTCAAGGGGTGGTGCTACTCTACTGGTAAAACTGACTGATACATGAAGTAAAGAAACGCTCTTAGTGGGAAAACAAAATGGCGGCGCTAGGAGACCTCCTGCAGCACCCCCCCCAGATTGGTTTCCTCTAGGTCCTCTGGCTTCCTCCTGCAGGACATGCAGTTAGGCTCATTGGGGTCTTTAAATTGTCCATAGAGTGCGAGTGTGTCTGTGCGTGCGTGTCTGTGTGTGTGTCCCCACAATGATAAAAACTGATTATTCTGATGATGTGGGGACCAATTTTTCAGTCCCCACAAGGGGAGACTCAATTTTATAAAGAAATGTGTGGCTACAATTAAAAATTTAAAAATGCCAAGAGTCATTTATTTCGTTTGGTTACTTATGGTTAGGGTTAGTGCTGGGTAGGGTTAAGGTCGTTATTGTTGGGATTAGGCCTTTTCCTTGTAGAAATGAATGGAGTGTCCCCACAAAGATATGGGTACAAACATATTTGGATAGACGGATGGATGAATGGTTGGATAGTTTGCAATACCCGACAGACTATTCACAACGTAATAAAACTGTTACAAACACGTAAATGCGTGTGTACGTGTGTGCAGACTCGTCTCGAATTGAAAATATCACGCCAGCCAGCTGACCGAAGTTGGCAACACTGTGAGCCTCTGAATTTGTAAAACATAGAGAAAACAGATGCAAGCCTCACTGCTGTGGTACATGTGCAGGTAATATCATAATAATAATAATAATAATAATAATAATAATAATAACGATATTAATACAAATATAAATACAACACGTGCACATGTGTAAAGCACACAGCTTGACCAGAGAACTATGAATGTTTCCTTGTACGCATTCGCAGACTGGATGCACGAGTGTCACACTTGCACAGAGAAGTATGAACCAGCCATAACCCTAAACCTAGCCCTAAACCTAGCCCTAAACCTTACCCTTCTTGTCTCTGAGATCCTGCATGGGATAGAGTCTGATAGGCAGTCTTATGCATTGTGTACTCACTCTGCTACAACTGAACAGACAGGCTCTTAAAGACCTTCAGTGAAGCAAAGTAATGAATTGCAGCCCAAGACCTGTACCAGCAATCCATAATGTCAGGCCCAAATCTACAAGCAACTTACAAATGGGCTTGGCTAAGATTCCAGGAAATCAGTATCACTTCGGGGTCAGCTGACTGACTGCTGCGGGGAAGCTCGTTTCCAGGGTCGAGCTGAGACAATCAGGGAGAGACTCCTTAACGACAGAAGCACTGCCCTTGCTGGGTGCCTGCTCTGCTTCTATCCCAACCTTAGACTCACGGGAGCCGTGATAAATGTTCAACCTTGACTTAAAACCTGAAATCACTCCCTTTGATTGAGGCCTAAGTCTTTCTGTCAAGTTGGCTTGAGGTATCGGAGATGAAGTAAACTCAGAAAATGGAGAAATCCTCACGTCTTTACCCATAACACCCTCTTCTAAGCCACGATGGCAGAACACCATCCTGAGGTCCAATCGGTGCCTGGAGACCGACTGGAGATGTGGCGGAGAAGGCAGAGCAAGAGAAACAGCAGCACTAGTCTGCACTAGACGGCATGATGTGGGGAGAAGCAGACGTCTCCAGACTTTCAGTAGCACCCTTTGGCAGCTGTGCTGGTTCTCTAGAAAATGGAGTGTCACTGAAACCAGGCCAGACTTTCCATTCGTAGGTGACAAGGCTGTCAAGGTAACTTAAACACAAAATCTGTGCTGTGGTGGCAATGCCCCCACCCCCTTCCCGCGCCCCTAAATCCCCACACATTCCTCCACACACAAATAAACAGAACCACAATAGGCAGACAGGTCCCAACTTGGAACGCAGAGGCCCCGACATCCTGGGACACACCGTCACATGTGGGGGTGCTGGGCTGTCACAAAAAGTGTTACACACCCCTACACCAGAGACAAAGGTTTGAGGTGTGCGAGAAGAACAAAAAAAAAGAAAAAAAAAAAAAAAGCAGAAACGTTCAAAGGTGAGTTAATGTGCTGCCATCTGCTGACAAAAACACACATTGCGGTAACTAATGGGATATATCCCCCCCCCATTTCTCAGGGGAACACATGTGCAATCTAAAGTTGTATCAACGTCATTACAGTGGATACTCATTTCAGGGTGTATTTAATACCTTATTTATCTAAGAAAATTCTGATAGCATTGTGAGTGACATGTACGGACAGGATTTTGCAAAGGAAACAGTTGTTTAGGAAAGGGAAGGGAGAGATTTTTGTATTCGCTAAGGGTGACTGCCAAGTACCTGTCAACACCAGTGACAAACCAGTCTAACCTAATAGGAAACCACGCAATAAATGGAAATTAAAATATAGCTTGGCATTGTACGCCAATCCAACTAAATTCACCTTGATGACACTTAAAAACTCCTCAAGTGAAAATAACTGTCATTCAAAACAGTGAAAGTTAATTACAAGGCAGCAATACCAGTATATAAAAATATCAAAGGATCGCCGAATGAACAGGGTATACAACTGAAGTAATGAAACTGATTTTTTTAAAAAACAAACGACGCCAAAGGCGATTAATTCCAAAAAGATGCAACGTCTCCCCCTAGCGTCCAAACATAGTTACTGTTATTAGACAACTACTAGTTCGCGTCGAGACGCTTCAGTTTAACGGTTGGCAGTGGGACCGAAGGTGGCAGGTCGCAGTCTGCTGTCTAACCCGCTAACCATGGCCTCAGTTATAGATAAATGACGCTCTGAGGACTTTTTACCCAGCAGCCTGGCCATGCTATCTGGGTTTGCAAGTGCAGACAAGTTGCGGGGGAATAGGAAGCCCATTGGTCCAACAATGAGCCTATTATTGCAGTCCTGGCAGGGCCCAGTCTGACACACCACACTTACGCATCAGAACGGAAATCTGTAGCGTTTTACAGCACAATAAGTTCTATATTCCTGGGTCTAAGCAGGAGTGTCTTTAGCACGTGTTGGGAGGTTATGTGTACTACTTATGTAAACCACTGATTGTGCCAGTGAACCAAGGAAAATGAAAAGACAGACATCTGGGATTATCCCCAAAAATATATTAAAGGCTAGAAAAGAAGGAGCGAGGTTCTTATCAACATCGTCAATTAATAATTTAAAAACACTTGAATTCTTCATGCTCATTTATCTTATTTAAGGTATGTACATTGTATGCAGACCTGTAAAGAAAGCCGTTATTTTCAGGCCTCCACCCATTTAAGGGGATTCAAAGGGGTGTATTGGCTGGTTTTGATTATTGAGGGGGTTACAATCCCCCATTTCCCTGTGTAATTTACACCCATGGGTACAGGCAAGCCCAGACATCTTAGAGAGAAAAAGAGAGAGAGAGAGAGACAGAAGCCACAAGCCAACAGTCAAAAGCTGAGGGCATCCATCTCTCCCCTGAACAAGCAAGGCCCTCTTATCCAAATACCAGCAGGCCACTGATTGCTCAGCATGGGTGACTGTCTCTAAGAGATGCCAACAAACAGACAAAAAAAAGTGTCTGCCATCCACTAATTATCCACTGCCTTTACAAAAATGAGGTACCTCCCTCGCAGAACAACTATAAGACTATAGCCGATATACTGACGTTTGATATTGTCCCAATGACGACCACTATTAAGTAACTGCTTGACATTAGATGCATTCTGTCGTAATGGATTTTGTCAGGAAAAACTATTCATGCCATTCAAAAATCTTTTTAATTCTACCAATTTTTGTAGTAATTCTTTCACAGAGTCCCCGCCCCCAGTGAACATGCACCCAGAGACCCTGCCATGTAACCTAAGCTCAGCCTCTTCTGTTTGAATGTTGTAATGACCCTGTAATGAGGTCCTGCAAAATTCAGAGGTGGGATCAACTGACATGACATATGGGGGGGGGGACTTATCTGCCAATAAGAATCAGGGAAGATCTGAAACATTCCAGTATTTTGGACTTCCGGCATCCAACCAAAAGGAAGCAAACTCTCTCAACCAGTTTTCTAGTCTGAATTAGCAAAACCAGATAGTTCACAACTCTAGTAGTATGAGAAATTAGTTTGGGGAACACAGAACACAGCCTAAGCACAGCAATCGCCATCGCTAAAGGCCCATCTCAACCCAGCATACAACTGACCCCCACCACCCAATAGGTGCTACAGAGCTATTCATACCCACACCAGCAGCTTTGCAGGTACCTTCTTCCCAAGATCTATCTTAAAACTGAGCAGTAAGACCAAAGGAAGGCGACATCTTACATAACAAGTACAACAATGGGCCATTGCAGATTCATCGAAACTAATATTCATTGTGCAATATGCAAATGTGCAATAAAAGTTCACTAGACGCAATTCAATAACCTGTTCAATTGTCACTTGTCAGTCCTTTAGGCTCGTTGTTTATATAGTCTATTATTTATTACTTTAATAGTGTGACACCCTTTATATATTGTTTACTATTACAAATGATTTACTTCTTTGCATATTGTTTACAGATTGCATATTTTTTTTACTTCACATTGGCGATTTCATTGGTTTGGGAACACTCACTAATGCAATTCTGTTTTGTGTGACACAATAAACATCTCTGAAAGTGAACTGAAATTGTTGAATAAATAACGCTGGAATTGGCACAAGTGTCAGAATAGTCATTCCATTTTAAAAAGAAAACAGAGAATTTTGATGAGGTTGACTTAATAAGTATAAAGAACTATTATGTGGTGGAGCATAAAATATTAAGATATAGATGCACGGTGATATATAAAGTAATATAAATATAGGTTTTTTTAATCGAGTAAATATTCCAAGAAAATCAATATATATATATAAAAAATCCAAGGTTAATCTGAAAACAGAATCGGACTGCTTCATTCATGTTACTGGTAACATAGTATAGATACTACTTATAACCCATACCAATACACGTACTAGTGAATAATAAAGTAATGCTACAAGAGTTCAGCTAGAAAATTTCTACGAGTATTTCTGAAATGACTGTCTGCTCTAATTTATCCCAACATTATTCCAAGAAAGTGCACATTCAGGAAACCGTTTTAAATAAACACGCCGATTAATGCCAGACAGACAATGAAATGTACACGTCCCTGGCGTAGATTCATGAACTGGGAATAGCAGGATCTTCCTGCCAAGTTCAAGCCCAAACAGAGCCGCAGTGATCGCCAGTCCCGTAACACCGGAACGGAGGTGGGGCAGCTACACGTGTGGGCAAACGGGAAAGACAGCCACAGGAGCATGTTAAATTCAGTCATTATATACGTGTCAGCACCTTTCTTTGTCTATTCGACCATAAATCAAAAACTTCTTAATGTTAAACCGAAAACGTGTATTTTGCAAGTCTGATTTTCCAGGCAGCCTTTAACTTCTCGGTTTCAGGAAGAAGAAAAATGCAGTTGTTGCCCTAGAGTTTAGATCGATCTTATAACTTACCTCCAGAAGACACGTATCCTTCAGATTTCAGACCGCATCCAGATGATAGATATGATATATAATATAACAATCACCCAGTTAACTTATAGTGCTGTAGATGGGAGGCGAAAATTGTGCGGATTTAACTGGTGCATGCAGACGTACTGTAAAGGAGCCATTACAGTGGAAGCGCTGCTCTTCCTCCGGGACCGGCGGTTCACAGGGGCAGGATTGAATCCTCTGTGTCTAAGCAACCGGGGACGCAAGAGCGGTCCACCCCCAGGCTCATGCCTGCCGAAAGCAGTGCCCTTTATCATAGTCTTCCGGGTTAAATACACGGGCAGTTATATCGTCCCAAAATCACTGCCTACGGCTACTGCCCAGATAATAGTTACATTAAAAAGAAATACCTTTACAAATAAATTAACACCTCCGTCATTTGTGTTTATTTTTATCCATGATCAGATACCTTTATATATAGCTGGCATATCAATCGTTTTTATGTTAAAAATATATCATGCATATATGTGAAGTATTGATTGCAATGCTTGGTTTCAGTCAATTCACCAAGTAGAGTGTTAATAATGACAGGGATCTTCAGCTTCAGGTTTCAGAACCAGCTCTGGTGTCCCTAACAAAGAGTTTGCTCGTCATGCATCTCTTCGTATTGGGTAATGTATTCGTTTTGACCCGTCCTCGTCGGTCGGTAAGTAGCGTTTAAACTACATTTCCCAGCATCCTCCCGTGATCCACGTGTCTGGCCCCGTCGTTCCCCGTGACAACTTCGGAACAAGAAATAGAGGTGACCCCTCCATCTACCGCGGAGTTGGAGAGAACTTGTCGTGAGCTATTAACAGCGGAAATGGTGAGAGATTGTGCTTATGTTACCCCTAAGTACTCTTTTTTTTAAATGGAAGCTGTTATGCATTCAATGCTACACGTCTTAAAATAGCATTATCTGAAGGACGAAGTGGATGTTGCTTAGCTAGGTGGTTATCTAAACGCGTATTATTTTTAACTCCGCAATGCCTTTTATTGAATTTTCCATAAATGGCTGCTCAGCGTCTAGCTACTTATAATGTTCTGTTAATGCATTTATATTAAGCGACGTACTAGCAGAAAATGGTTGTCCTTAACTTGATGAATTATTTAGTTAACGCGACTATTGCCCGTAACCGAGGTCAAATACGTATGTAGGCAGCCGGAAAATTGGTGTTTTTGTAATTGAGTGTTGTGTCCTTAGTTAGATAACGGGATGCACAAGCTACCAATCGGCATACTCTGTAGCAGTTGGGAGAAAATGATTGGATGCGTCTGTTTTAATTAGAAATTCCATTCATTTCTTCGTTCATTCATTAATCATTCATTCATTCACTCACAGCGTGTGGCCAAGTAGCTAAATTTAGTTTGCTGCGGTGGAAAACAGGCATTTCTCACTTTATATTCATATCTATATTCCAATAACACACGCCTGTTATTCATTAAGAAATTAACGTGTGCACACCACACGAGTATTAGGATATTTAAAATATGTTTAAAATATGATCGCTTCCTACGTCAGTCGGATGTCATGATCCGTACGCAGTATATCGACGTCCTATTTTTAAACGCTTCATAGGCATCCTGGACTGTAGCATTTGCGCTGCTGTAGTTGTCACGTTTGATCGTTCTTCGCTAACCCTGGTATTGATGCGCCTGTCTGTCTGCCTGTCTGCCTGTCTGTCTCACAGGCCGACCCCATTAGAGTTTTGGTTACTGGCGCAGCCGGGCAAATCGCCTATTCTCTTCTCTACAGCATCGCTAAGGGTGATGTTTTCGGCAAAGACCAGGTAAGGGTTGCCTTTTGATGGCATAACTTAAGTGCCTTTTTTTTTTTAACTGTCTAACCTACAGCCATACATGCATTTAAAATGCAGGTAAACTAGACTCTAAAATGTAATGACAGCTTTTATGAGTTATTTGCATAACTACTAGAAAGGTATTGCAGACATTTATTTGTGTATTTTTAAATTCCTCTTCTACCAGCCCATCATCCTCCTCCTCCTTGACATCCCACCAATGCTGCCGGTCCTGGATGGTGTTGTCATGGAGCTGCAAGACTGTGCCCTGCCCCTTCTGAGAGGTAGGCTTCACTCCCCCATCCCTTTTGAAGCCACTTATGCAGATTACAACTTGGGGGGAGGGGGGGGACATTGTTTTCCCTGTTTCCTTCACAAATGCAAAGCCAATTCTTGCATCTGTGTATAGTTTTATTTGTGCCGGGGAGCTACACTGTGACTCAGGCTGAAGGGATCTGTCTTCTGACGCACGTTCTCATTTCCTATCAGAGGTCATCCCAACAGACAAGGAGGATGTGGCATTCAAGGACCTGGATGCCGCCATCTTGGTGGGCTCTATGCCCAGGAAAGAGGGTATGGAGAGGAAGGACCTGCTGAAGGCTAACGTGAATATCTTCAAGTCTCAGGGGGCAGCTCTGGAAAAATACGCCAAGAAGACCGTGAAGGTAACTTGCCATCGGCGAGCCAGGATCAGAAGGTGTTAGTCGCTCTGTGTAAATGGCATTTGGCAGGGTCACCTTCCCTACGATTCATCCCAAAGCTCTTAGATATTGGTGGCGGTGTTTTGTATTATTAACTTTTTGCTCGTTTTTTAAATGATGCAGGTTCTGGTTGTTGGAAACCCTGCCAACACGAACTGCTTGATTGCTGCAAAGTCTGCCCCATCCATCCCCAAGGAGAACTTCTCCTGCTTGACCCGCCTGGATCATAACAGGGCCCGCTCTCAGGTGTGCGGCCCCCCGTATGGGTGAAGCCGGCCTTTGGGACCTCATCCCATGCATGCGAATGCTGTCTTCCAGTCATGTAGAGGCACAGCAGTCTGGTTGGATAAATTATTGATGAGCAGACCATGCATCCACAAGGCTTATGGAATAATCATAATGTTTTATGGCTCTACCAACATACCTCTGAGGCATTTTCAGGTGTCTCTATGACCCATAGTCTACAGTGTGAGGTCACCAGGGTCACTACTTACACTCTAGGTGGCGATACGTGTGGGCGTGCCTGCGGACAACGTGAAGAACGTCATCATCTGGGGGAACCACTCCTCTACCCAGTATCCTGATGTCCACCACGCCAAGGTCAATATCCAGGGCTCAGAAGTGAACGTCTTTGACGCCGTGAAGGATGACAGCTGGCTCAAGGGCGATTTCATTTCCGTGAGTTGATTCTTCTCCCTACATTATATAAACACTTGGTTCTGTCCGTCAACATAATAACCTTTCCAGCATATCTTGCTTCTCTTTTGCTGCTGGTATTAACAATGCTAATCTTGGACTCGTACAATGTAAGCAAGCTTGCATTAGGGGATATTAATTCTGAATGCTATCCATAAATCGGAGAAAGATATTGACTTTTCTAGCAGTGTTCTCAAGGGTTGCAGACATTTGATGGAGATGTAGAAGTATGAATCTGTCCAGTATTGTAATATCGGTCCCTTTGTCTGTCACCTAGACTGTGCAGCAGCGTGGAGCTGCTGTCATCAAGGCCAGGAAGCTCTCCAGTGCTATGTCTGCAGCAAAGGCCATCTGTGACCACATGAGGGACATCTGGTTTGGCACTCCAGAGGTCAGCGTCGTCCACTGGGTGTCCCCCTGTGTCACATGGGCCACTCGTCTAACAGAGCTGTTTCCCAATTTCTTTCACTGTCCTCTAGGGGGAGTTTATCTCCATGGGTGTTTACTCCAGCGGGAACTCCTATGGCGTTCCTGAAGACCTCATCTACTCCTTCCCAGTTGTGATCAAGGTATGGCTCATGAACTTAGTGAATGGCTCACTGGATAACATCTCTAGAGGTTCTTTCTTCACGGACATAATATTTACACTTGATGATACTGTTGGCATGGAGAGATTGCCCGCAGTAAGTTGATATTGAAGTGTTGCCTGTTCTGGGAATAAGATCATTTTGGTCTGAAGTGCCCATTTCCCAGTGTCTTGGAATGGAGGTCTCTTACTTCCTATATATTCCCCCCCCCCCCAGGACAAGTCCTGGAAGATTGTCGACGGGCTGCCCATCAAAGACTTCTCCAGAGAGAAGATGGATGCTACGGCAGCAGAGCTGGTGGAGGAGAGGGACACCGCTGTCTCCTTCTTGGGGGTCTGACTAGGACCACCACAAATCTCAAAGCAGCATTTAGACCCCCAGAACCCCCCTGACTCTCGTCTGTAAACAACTCCAGCTGTTTCCTGCGTGTCTGTGTCACGTTAAGCTTTAATTCAGAGAATATTGTAACAATTGGTCCAGATGTTGGTCAGAAGGCTCTTGGGAGTTTTAGTCAAGTACTGTAATGCACTAGTTACTCATGACAGTGATAACCTGTTACATTCAACAATAAAAACACAACCCTACAAACATGTCCTGATTATTTTGTTGCCGTCTGGAGTTCCTGTTGTCAGTTGCTGGACTATACTTAGCAATATTCAGTGAGTTACTATTGAATGAATGTAACAGTGTAAGATTATACAGTGGGAAACAAACGTATCTTTTGGATGTAGAACAGGGAGATGGGGAAGTGGATGATGCAATGAAGGAATTTATTTGCGGTTATTGTGATATTAATAGTTATACCACATAGTACAAGGGGCGGGCAATCTTATCCAGAAAGGGCTGCTGTGTATGTGGGTTTTCACTGCAACTCCATAGATTACTAATTAGAGGACTGATTGGCTGAGGAGTCCTCACACCTGGGTTTGAACAGCTGACCTTGAAGGTTATCCCAAAGACCTGCATACACACTGGCCCTTTGAAGATAAGATAGGCCTCGCCTGCAGTACAACTTTTTCTGACCATCGATTGTAAGTACGTTAGAGTATGAAGTGAGTTTAAGGGTTTCAGTGGAATATATTTTTGTATAGGACCTTTCATAAGAGTCACTCCAAGATGTATTACATGGGTGTGTTGTAATACATTACGAAAACTAAAAATAAGGACCAGTTTCACTTCCAGTTTTATTTCCAACTTTTCAGTGTGCTGGACCATAATACTGAGTCATTTAAATTAAAAAGGCCACATTTTGCATGATCAGTTTGTCTTTCACAGATGTGTTTCGGCGAGAAGGATCTGAAACGCGTCTGCATGGAGACCTTTAACAGATAAACACAAACCTGATCGTGCAAAGTGAGACCACGCGTTGTAATACATTCCTACTTCATTTATACAGAATATTTCAAAAATGGATATGGAAAGACAAAGACATTAAAGGAAGAAAGCTAAATGACAACAGAGGTGATGAACTTCCAAGTAGTGAGAAAAGAACCCCCCCCCCAGACCTGCTTGCTAAAAGCAAGGTGTAAATTGTGGTCAAGGTCAAAGCCATCAAGTCCATCAATAAGACAATGTTCTCCTAACCTTGGGATTCCTCTAAAAAAAAATCCATGCCTCCCCATCTTACATCTTACAAACAGATTATGGTAAGAGCTTTAAGTTTGATTTCAACACCTTTTAACTGTAAGGATAAGAAACACACCTATGTAGGATTTGGGGAGCAGTTGAGCCTGTTTCCTCGCACGTGCAGTCCGGGGGGGCTCAAACTTCCCCCGCTTTGTGTGTATGGAGTTTGCATAGATGTACCTCCCACAGTCCAGTGACATGCAGTTTGATCGACTGTGACGCCGTCCAGGTGCTTCCTGAGCACCAAGCACCCAGCAACGCTGTACTGTATAGGCAGTTAGGAGAAGGATTGTCCAGCGTTCAGTGAAAACACTACTACAAGCTTTCTGATTTTCCAGTTTCATGAGCAGTTTTCCTTTATTTATTTGTGAAACGTTACTGAATGACTTTTGAATGTGCGTTGGAGCATCTTGCAGAGGGAAGTAAGCAACGGCTGGGAGAGTGAGTTTAATACTGGGAGGGACAAAACATAATAATTCAATGGCAAACGTCAATTTATAGGGGGTATAAATGAAGCCAAATTAAATATTGGGGGTTCACGTTCCCCCCAGTTGCTACTTGCCTGATCGCAAACTACCGCTGGCGTTCGTATTGAATACCGGTTATTGTGACGCTATTCCATTACTTTCCACATGGTGTCGCACTAGCGCTACTGAAAATTATTTGGTCCCTTGACCCCCATTATTCAGGAAAAGGAAACACGTTTCTCGAATTGTACTTTCGATGGTGTATGTGCATGTGCTTTTTGTAATTATTACATTGTCGGAGCCAAATTTCCCATAATGTAATAAAACCCTGTAACTTCTTACCCGGTGGGGACGTTTTTTTAAAAAATAAATAAAAATATGTGACTGCAATCAACAAACTAAAAATACTAAAATTCTTGTGTTGTGTTTGGTTATGATTGAGGTTAGGGGTGGGCAGGGGTTAAAGTTGTCATAATGAGGATTGGAGTTATACCCATCGAAACGAATAGACGATCCCTACAAATAACATGCGTGTATGTGTGTAAGACGCTGATTGGTTGCCGTTAAACATAAATTCTTGTGATTGGTCAGGTTGTCATACCGAACGAGGTTCTTTACTATCAATGGGCGTGTATGTAACAAGCATAAACTTTAATTTATCTTTACGAGGAGAAAGTACTAAGTTGATGTTTCACGTGTGACGATATTACTTCGACCCCCGGAAGTCCACGCCAAGTCATCACAAATTTCAAATCTGAAATAAAGGCACGAATTACAATACATGCAATGTCTGCTTAATAAAATCGTTACAACGTAAATAAGGTACACCTATCAGTACACACAAATCATAATGTGTTGTGCTTACAATAAACAATTTTAAAAGTCCAATACTTATACATACGTCTCCTCTTTCATTCGCTTTTGAAACTCACACGTTTTATTGGGTCGCAGTCACATGACGAATTCATGCGCGATTCGAAAGACCATCGCAACATAATTTAGCTTCTTGCTTGTATTTGGCGTTCAGGGTGATGATGCTGTACCGCTAACCTCATAAAAAACAAAATATATATGAACCACGGCACTGGCTGGCTGCAGCTTAAGATAATTAGTGGTGGAAGAGAGACGATAGTTTCCTGCCCTACTTGTATACCTATGAACCGAGGATGTACTCGTGTGCTGATTGGTCCGTGCAGAAAACGCATGGAGAGATTCCATTGGCCCCGGTTTGTCGAGTTCTCTGTTATAGATACATTAATAAAAAAACAAAAACAGTCCGTTATTGGCAAAAGTTTGAATCGATTAATGTGGGCCAAAATCAAACAACTGTATTTCAGGTGTATCATAGTGCAACATACATATTATTAACCATCCACGACCGTATTATGCGGTTATAAGATTGTGAATGGATGGATGGATATTAATAACCAACTCAGGTATAGTATGGAATATTTTGATTTCACTACTGTTTTCTTTTTATATATATAGCCCTACAGATTTGGGTTGAAAAGACACTTGTCCAATGCATCTTCTGTGTTTTTTGGAGACGGAAACTAAATACATGCATAAGTCACAGGTGTATGTATGTGAGGTATTACCATGTAAACCGGTTTACATATTTGTTTTAAGTACCTGGAATCTGGATGTTGTGGATCACATGGAAGTACTGCAGTAAGGCAATAAAAACACGACTAAATGCACATAAATTTCTTTTTAATGAATAGAAAAGGGTGGTTCAGTAATTTATTTGGTATCACTGTTTCTCGCAATGTTGAGGGTCTGAATCCCGCCTCGTGGGTTTTCTCCACCAGTCCATGTCCCTCAACCCTTAGCAGGATAAGTAAGTGATCAATGGAGGGGAAAATATCGAACTGATTCACTCCACTTTCACTGCAATAGATCTGAAGGTCCCTGTGTGACAGCCAATTATAATACGAAATCTTCGCGTGTGTTAGTATTCAACTTGGGCTTGCCCTCGATCGCCAGGGTGCATCCTGCAAAGCGACAGAAGATCGAGGACGTCTTAAATGTTTAATTGAAGGTTCTTTTAAAAGGAAGGAAAAAGGTCTCATTCTCGCAAAACTTGAAAATGATCCTTCGTTCTGCGTGCTGCCTCGACGTAGTTATCTGAACAGGACATCCTGGACTCGGATAAGGAAGTTAGGGTTGCCGGCTGAATACAGTATTTAAAAGGTAGGTAAGTACACTGTCGAAAATGGCAGTTTCTAAATGCCTAATAAGTTCGCAGACTGGAATGACAAATGGGAATTGCATGATTTTATGCTCCCTTCCTGGAAATTATGATCTGACTTATAGATATGATGTAGGATGATGATGCGCATGGTGTTTTTCTCCCTATTGATGCTAACAGCTAAGTCGAAATGCAGGCTAGCTGGTTGCCTGGGGCTGCCCTGTATTATAATAACACGCCCGGACCGTCCGAAGCTCCGCCAATCCCAATAACCTCCAGCGCTTCCTGGACCATTAAGTGCCATCATTGATTAACCAGGCGCAGTAAGGGAGAAAAGGGGATTTCTGCGTATTAATCACTACGGGGCGCCCTAAAAACGCGGAAGGAGAAGGGGGGGCCGGAATGGGGGTAAGATGATAGACCCCCGATTGCAGGTAGAGATTGTGATGCTGCTTCAAAATGGGCTGAACTGCGGAGCCATAAATCAGTCGTAGGTGTTTGCTTTGCTTGGTGCGCGCACCCCCTGGGACCGTCGGCCTGTTTCGCAAGGTCGTTTCGCCTTTTCACCCCCCACCCCTTTCTAGCTCAAGTGGGAGGAGAGAAAAATATTCGCATTATCGAAGTAGTCCTGTTTGTCCATGCAGATTTGTCAACCCGATATCGACACCCTAAATGGAGGGGAATCTTTTTTAAGTGAGTAAAACGCCCCCCTCCCGTCGATGAGAGCTGCTTTTTACTTCATGCTGTCAAAATGAAGATTTTTGTTTCCCGTCTCGCATGTGGACTTTTAAAAAGTTGCCTGGATGGTGTCAGTTACGTGTGACCGAAAGAAAGAAGCAGGCCGTCGGATAGTTGCGATTTAATAAAGAAAAATTTCGTCTGAACGCGGAAATACGTCTGAAATTTCTGGAATTTGAGATAAAGGGATTTTTGAGATGTCTTTTCACATGGAAGGTAAGTCTTTAAAAAAAAAAACAAAACAAGAAAAAAATACTACGTTTAAGTGAACTTTTCAGACCGATGTGTCTTCTGGGTGACCAATGTAGGGATCATATGTATTCTCCTGTATATTAAGTGATTTGTAACAAGTCTGAAGGCATCGTATTGAGACGTGTGTGTGTGTTATATATAAAATATGTGTGTGTGTGTGTGTGTGTATATGTATATGTATATATGCATGTGTAATATTTTGCATGCGCCACAGATGGCTAATCAGTGCACCCTTATTTAACTTCCCTGTAACTTCTGTGTATCATTTTATTTTTTTATTTTAGCTTATTATATATAAAAAAAAACCCTGTGCGCGTTTGTTTCTTGTTTCTGCAGCTTAGTACAGTATTTACAGAAGATATTTATTTAAGCAAAGCAAATCTAAATACATCCCCGACCTTCTTGTTTTAATAAGGCATCCCGGCTCTCCTTCGCCCCCGTAACCCCCCCCCCATGCTTTCGTTTCCCATCTGAAGTAAAAATGCCTCATCTCGTGCAGCCGTCATAACTGCTCCCGCCGGTCTATTCATTTACTGTCGTACTGTATTTGGAATTATGAATTTCGGAGCACATACGTTATAACACCTCTATGCAAGATCGAAATTGTAGTCAATCTTCTAAACATAACCTTGGGTATTTACGCTGACATCCCGTTCAGTGTCTCCTGCATCTGCACTTCTTCGGAGAGGCTTCAAGCTCCCTGAAACGTTGCATTACATACGCTCTGGATGGATATATATGCTTTGAATAATGTAAATATACTTTATAATACATTCATGCATCTAGTTATTCCGAAACTCATGCAATACTGGCTTTCCCTGGAAAAGCAGGGCATCTGGGCGGCTGTTATTATTTATAGCCTACCTGTAGAGATGTTTTCTGTTCCATTTGGATTGGGAACTTCCCCTTAGGTGTTGCAGAGGCTACCTTCGTGTCCCACGTTACGGCTGGATTGTGTCACTGGACCCCGGGCCATTAGTGCCACCGGGGCCATTAAAGCGTGTAAAGGTGTCTTCTGGGTTTGGGCACCAATTGTGCGTTTCGGGATTTGGTTCTATTAGAGTTTCTAGTGAATTGGCGACTACTGCGCTATTTACCGAACAGATCGCTGGACGGAGCAGGTTTGTTTTCCAGGAGTGATTCGGTGCATTAGAGCAATGGGGGTTTAGGGAAGCGCAACACATTTAATCTGGCATCGAATCGACGTTTAATAATACAAAAATCCATGACTAGTTGAACCAAATACTACTTGGTTTACGAATGTTTTAACGAGGAAAGGCTACGAAATTGTTATGGTTATTTACAGTTCTTTCTCGGCTGATATACATTTTAGAATCGGTAGTTATAGGGCTCCTGTATTTTAAAGGTCACTTGGAGAAATCGGCAAATGCAGAGAGTGAATGAAAAGAGTGAGATCACAGTTAAGAAACGTGACTTGCTCTAAAGCTCTTATTTCCAACCCCGATGATGAATCTTTTGTGGAAAATAAGCTCCTGTAACATTTAAAAAACAGTGTCATTGAAAACAAAGACGGTAGAAAGGATTTTGAGGAGGAGTTAGGGGATGCTGACCCAAAGAGGAGGTCTAAACAATACCATCAGCCAGAAAGCTTAAATCCAGATGTAGAATTTAGTCAGTAATGCCTCCTGCATGCAGAAAAAGGGTATAAACCTGGTACAGTTTTGTCCATTTCTATACCTGAAATTACGCTACAGCTAGGATACAATTGGCATCCCCAATGACAAATAATGCTATCCTCAAAGGTACAAATTGGTGCTTTTTTCCCGACAGTGTATGTGAATTAGCAAGCATAATTATGTAACGTGTTTAAGGAACCCGCCTGATAAATACTGGGCGGTGCAAGAATGCAAATACTATCACTGGGGCTTGGTGTGTGATTCAGTGGGTTAGGATGCTGGGACTGTGACCGGACGGGTTAGCAGATTTAGGTCTGGGTAATGTGGTGTAATATTTTGTCATTATATTATTAATATCAAACAATATTGATAATTATATGCTGACAAGCAGATTCAAAACATGAAAAAAGGCAACAAATTAAATGGACTGCAAAAAATTCAAAAAATCATATGATAATAAGCTGTTATTCGTGGTAGGGCGTGTGACACGTAAGTGCAGTCTGTACATTTTGTTGTTAGGTTTTTCTCGGAATTCCTCACCACTTGACACTAGTGAATGGGTTTGACTAGGGCAGGGCAGTATGCCCTAAAAATATCACAGCATTCTCCGGTATTTTTTACAGTGTCGATATTCATCACAATATTCTAAAATTATACTAATATAGAAAACAGTAAAATATGACAGGTGGTTTTGGGTTTGATCACCAAATTGTTTTACTCATAGTTATGGAGTATGTGATGAGTAAAATGATAAATTACACTAACAGCAGATGCATACCTTGATGTGTAAAAATTGTGCACTATAACTGTTAATTATGCAAGGAAACGAGTGTTTGGGCCACATCACAATACTCACAAAATTCAAAGTGCTGACGATATGATTGTTCATAATCATGATACGATATGTTATCGATATACTGCACAACCCTAGACAGTGTAACTTCATCCTTGGGCCCTTGACTGAGGCCTCTAACTCCCTGTTTTTTCAGGGACTGTCACTGTCTGACGGTTCTTCTTCAGAAGTGTTCGTCACTTCGGATAAGAGTCTGATAAATGAATAATATGTTAGTAGCATTAATCATCACAAACCCATGAAAAATCAAAGTTTTGCTTGTTCCGAGTTCAGTCTCCATGCGCTTCTGCTTGGATCACCATCTTGCAGCCACCAATTGCAGTGACTAAATTAGTTTTTCGTCTTTGGAGTGAATTTTATTTTTAGACTTTGTATAAGGTGTGTGAATGGACTGGCTGTTGTGCTTACAAAAGTTAATGTCATGCCTATTGTAATTTTCCCAATGAGCCCTTCCTGCATTGATTCTTTGACATTTAGAAGGCAACAAGTTTTCTTAACCCAATGCATGGTACGTCTCAGTACATAAGCTTGTCAGTTAATTAGGAGGGTCCATGCATCCTTTGTCATAGCCTCAGGTGGTATCTTGTGAGAAATTCTAGAATAGAATGTTTCTAAACATACTCGCTGAGCCCCAGTGTGCCCACAGGTTTGAGAAAAGGTGTCCCCAGCAGCAAGATGGCCCAGTTCCAGGAAGAGATGCGGCAACAACTAGAAGCCTCCATGGACAAGGAGCTGGAGAAGCTGCTCTCCATGTCGGAGGGGGCTGACGTGGAGGTGGGTGTGGCCGGCAGAATGTTCGGGGAGGCCCCCTTTCATAATTCCTAGCCCTTCAAGCAAAAACATCCCTGTTACCAGGAAACAAAAAAAGAGCCATAATTCGTAATCTAAACATATAGGGTTCAAAGTCACCAGTAGAATGATTCTCGTGTCCACAGCAAATTTGCTTTTGTCCTTTGAGTGTGGCATATGATAAGGAACTAGGCATCAGCTCAAATATTATTAGTTTTGGGAATAAGATGCTAATGTGATGCAGTTTCCTTCCTTAAAAGTAAACTCAAGCTCGCAGACACGCACACAGAGGCTTTCTCTGTTCACTGACGCTCTGGATCCGTCATCCAGCCTCTGGAACGCGCATATGTTTCCAGTTTTCCAGTGGGCCCTCCCAGGCTTGTGCCTCGTCTCCCGCGGAAATGACTCGCGCCCCACGGACCCCGCGTCAGCGCGGTTTCTCTCGTCCCACCTCATGTTCCGCTCAGATGAGATTCGGCACAGCTTTTATATTGGCATATTACAACAGGGAAAAAGAATCCTGCCACCGAACACCAAACACGACATTTATTTACTTTTATGACACATCCATAGTTGCCAAGGTGTATTTACCTATAAAGCAGCTCCAGTTTCTGTGAAATATGTTGTAATATATAATTGTAATATAAAACTTTAAATCGCTAAATTGTAAATGCCTGAATTAGTTATGAGACAGATATTAATTACTATTCTTTTTATTTGTGGGAAAGCTTATAGAGATTTGCGATACAAGTGCAATGACAAAGATATTCTATTCTAAATAAATTTCAATGCATGTCATTTCTTATCAGTATGTGTGTTTTCTGCTGTGTCCTAGTCAGGGGCGCCGCTAAGGGGGGGAAAGTTGGGACAATTCTAAGGGCCCACGCCCTTTTGGGGCCCCCAGAGATCTGCTTTATTAATTAATGGGTGTGGTAGGGGGGCCCAACCTCATATTTTGTCATAGGGCCCAAAATTGCTAGCGGCACCCCTGGTCCTAGTGTTGGGCACTAATTTCTGCTTTAAAAACCTGGCAATTAATTATAACATTTTCAAGATGTCTTAATACTGTGGCTTTAGTATGTCATAGATTTGATTTGTTTTCTTTTTATTTTCTCATCCTTAGTAACACTTTCCATCCTGTTATTCTGCTGTAATGTCCTTTTAATTAACAGCCAGTCCATTTATGACATTATGGTCCAGGAAGTGACATCATTTATGGTTGGAAAACACCAGCCCCAAGATCTGTGTTAGTAATGAGCTTTTTGAATTTTGTGATATGTTATAGTTTTAGATAACTCTGCCACTTTCCACCCTGTTATGTAAATATTATAAGAATGAATAATATACTATAAAAATTTCAGAAGGTTTTTGAAGAAGTTTTCACCCTTATTTTGGCACACTGGCTAACCTACGAGCTCCACCCACACTGCAGAGATGAGATTGTAGTTGGAGATTCAGACAGTCCTACTCACTGAGCCAAGTGCACCTTTTATTTGTGTAACAATCTTTCATGTGCAGCCTCAGTTATAGACAGATACGTTTACAGTGTCACTCTGCCTGCACAATTATGGTACGGTGGTACATCCATCTTTCAGCGATGCCTCACGCTTGAGCATTTGTCAGAGTGTCATGCTTTATGGTACTCTGCTATTACGCTACCTGTCTTCCTATCAAGGCTCTGCCTTTGTGCTTAAAATATGGTAGAACAGACGTGTTATTAAAGGGTCTGAAGCGTACAGACAGTGAATGCACTGATCTCAGCTCACCTGACTGCCTGATGTCTCCTTTGCTGCTTCCTGTTTCAGGTTTCCAGGAAGAACTTTGAAGGCTTCAAGAAGCTGTTCCACAGATTCCTGCAGGAGAAGGGTCCATCAGTGGACTGGGCCAAGATTAATAGGCCTCCTGAGGACTCGGTCAGTTTCAATCAATTACATTCTTCGGTCCTACCCCTCCCCCTCCCCCCCCAACTCATCTCACCTCCATCAACTTGGGCAGTAAACATTCCCTTTCTCCACATGCGTTTCTCCACATGAAGGCTTTGGGTAAATTCCGAATGTGGCCACGGTCCGTTCCTTGCTGTGGGGTAGAATGGGTGGCGAGGCGGGGGCAATAAGCTGGACCTGAAAAACAGGAAGACATTCCTGTTCTAACAAAGGCAAACCATTATACTGGGGGATTCTTCACAGTATGACACCCAGCCACTTAGGCTTGATATGTTGGGTATTTAGGAACCCCACTTGAGACGAGGTCCCCAGGTGCCAGAAAGTAAGGCACTTGGGGAAGGGCAGGGGGCGCCCAAGGGATGGAAAAGCGTTGCACCTTCACCTGGAGAATACTATTAGGGCAATGAAGACAAGGGAGGAACAGATGGATGAAGATCTCAACAGTGGCGGTCCTTCAAATTCTGTAGCCTCCGTTTCTTAGCGTTTACTTATCGGAATATTTATCCCTCTCTGTATTCATGGTACATCAGAAATACACTGGAAACAGGTTGTACTTGGTATCTGATTCCCCCCCAAGGCACTGCAGAAGGCAGTGTAGCCAGATAGGCAGATAGGCAAGACTTGTGCGTTTACACTGGAGATCTGAGATTCATTTCCCTCCAGCTCTATGGAATGTTTTTGCTCTGAAGTGACACTAATCAGATGAATGTGAAGGTATCACAGTTGTGAGAGACGCTCGGCATGCAGAAGAGCAAGAGATGTTTTGATGTTGGAGTTCACCTGCGAGGAACTTGCAAGAGCAAAGGGACAGACGTAGGTCAAGAGGCACAAACATGTCGGGGCAGCTTTGATCTTGCCTTTCGTTGCTCTGTTAATCCCTGTCCCCCATCTTGGTGACTCATCGTCTTGTTCCAACATGTCAACCTGGAAGCAGCTTCTGTGCTTCCACTCTCATGCATTAGAATCGAATTCTTTGCGTGAACGACGCTGGTCCTCGCCTTACGTGATGGCATCTTGGGTGCTATTTCTCCATCTGTAACTAAAGGAGGGAGAGGGTTGTCTCTTCCTGATGGTTTCTGGTGGGGGGGGGGGGGGTCTTGTGTCATTTTGCCGTCCCATAATGCCACAGTTCCTAGAGCTCTGTGTAGACAGTGAGGGTTGGACATGGTTTGGGGTGCAAGCTGCCTAGAATATACAAGATCAGTATCTGCTGTTCGTTAGCCCACAGACGTTTGAGGGAGGGGCAGGATTCAGATCCCCTTACCTGGGGTGGGGGGGGGTGGGCTATATTTATCTCCTTTATCTAGTGTGTCAGACATCCATCTTCCTTATGTCTTTACTCCACCTGCTGTCGTGGTTCTCCCTACATCTCCCAATACGCTGCCCCTCCACCATCCATTCCATTATTGCAGCAGGTTTAAACCTCCAGGGAAAACCTACTGGCTGAGTGAAATTGTTATCGATGTCCATTTAAAGAAAATCAATGCAGAGCCGCTTTCATTTTTTTTTTTTCCGGCTGTCCTCTAGCGGACTGGAGTTTTTATTTATTTTTTTAACCCTTCCTGGCGCCCTCGGAAAAGGGCTCTTTTTTTCATGGACCCCTTCCTGACGTATGTTGGTCTTTGGCTTGGGCTCATGACCCCGACGCTCCGAGCGGGAAGGTCCGTCCGTGGTGTACTTGCTTCCAGTCTGTTGCTGACCTCTGAAAAGGACGGAAAATAAATCAGCATTTTCTTTTCTGTTTCTCGCCCAAGAATCAGCCGATATCAGCATTCCCGTTGAAGCGGAAATTCCAGCTTGGAATGAGTTTGAGTTTCATTTTTTATTGCCAAATAATCTCCTGTGTGTCCAGCGGATAGTTTTATTTGAAGTACCCATAAAAGATCCTGGCTGAATGTGCACATTGGCTACATCATCTTTGTCTTCAGACCATAAAGGGTGTGATTACTACACTCTCTGCCATTATGCTGATGTCGGTATAGCCCACATGTCAGTTATAAAACTGCTTGGGGATCCTTAGCTCCAGGTGTTTGTTTGCCGTCTACTGTAAATGTCAAGCGGGAGGGGAAGATGCATGCTGGGAATTGTAGGAACCTGAAGAAGGGCATTTGCTGGGGAAAAAAATACTGGTCAACATACAGAATATACTGGTCAACAATTTATTTTCTTTTTGCTAAATCAAAACAGGTGATTCTTACAGTACTTTCTGTGCCGGATTCAAATATCTAATCAGAATTTACCTATCACACGAACTCTGACACGGCTAAACGTTACGAGATATATATATTTAATTGACAGTATATGTGTAAGGTGGAAGCGACTCATCTGAAAAGTAGAAGTGTGTGATTTCCTGCTGTTCTTGGCCTCAGGAACAGCTCTCTTTAGAGTACAGACCTCCTGGGATTCCATCTGCCTTGATAGAGAGAAAGGGAACAGGATCCTCCCCACAGGTCCAAACGTGTTACAGCCTGTAGACTCTGGCATGACAGACTCTGTGACCCTTGTTGACAAATAATATATAATTCCTTATTTCTATCGATATAGCCATACATCCCCGAAACACTATGGGTAAATAGTGGGCAAAATTCTGAGCACATTTCTTAAATCAGCATTAAAAATACATAAAAGACACTCCTTAGTCGTTCCGTGGAAAAAAAATCTTTGTTGATTAGTGTTATGTAAAATATCCATATTCTATCCATTTTACAGGTAGAGTTTACAGTAATTATAACATGTGAAGACTTTGAAGTTGTTTGTGATCAGCATCACAAAATCTGACACCAAAACCTAAAAAGGAAAGAAAAGCCTTGTAAACCAGTGATGCCTGTTTTATTACACACAGAACGAAAGTGGCTGATTACAGTGACTGGTTCCCCACTGGAATCCCACACTGGCTCCTGACAATGGATAAATGTAGGTGGGGAGCGGTACTGGAATTACAGTAACCAGTAGATCCGGTGGAGTAAAGCTTGTCACATGACCAAAACCTGAGAATATACTTTAAAGCGTGGAGTGTATCTCATACCTACGACTGGCGCCCTTGAAGCTGTTGGGAGGGGCGTTCTGAGGACTGGTTTGTGACAGGAATGCGGCTCAGACAGGTCCAGGTCTAGGGATGGGCACCTGGGTCTCCGTATGGATGTGCAGCTCATTTCTTATGTGGATGTTGGAGTAGAAAGTCAAGTTCAAGGTGGTGAGGCTCTTGTATACCCTATATGGTGCACGGGCCATGTGACATGTCCTGAAAGGAATTTCCCAGTGGGAAATAGTAAAACCAGTTTAGGCACCTTTGGAGAGTAAGTCACCACTGTGGTGCTTGTTTTTTTTTTTTTTTTTGGTCAGAGGTTCTCTCTGATTTCAGGCAGTTCCAGAGTCCTGCCTCAGGTCAATATCCTCAGAGCAGTTCCTTCAGTTCCTCCAGTGCGCTCTCTGCAGGAAACGGGACGTTTGCAGAAGCTGACGGGAAAATCCCTCGCCACCCTGGTGGAAGATTCCCGGTGAAATGCACGCCTTTACCCCCCAGCCTGACGCTGCTGTTTACACACCCTCCCCTAGCTTCCCTCGCCTGGGTCAAGGTTTCCGTTAAATGCTGAGCATTGAGGATGGTGTTTTTTTTGGGGGCGGGGCGGTGGGGGAAATAACAGGCCTTGTGTTATTTGTCCTCAAGGAACGGAGAACTCTTCTCTTCTGCCCCTTTGGTGATGGGGAAGGTCACATCTTAAGCGGGGGGCTCGGCCATCCTCCGCATGTGGGGGGGTGTAGCTGGATGTGACTGCTAAACAGCAGCCCCCCCATCTCATGCTCACACACATTACCCCAGGGGACTTTGCATCTCTCTGTTTGGACAGCTGCTGTCCCTCCCCCTACTGTGCCCCATAATTGTCATTACACAACCAGGCTTCAGTCCCCCCCCCCCCACTGTCCTCACACGGGGGGGGGGGGGGGGGCTTGCCCTGTTGCGTCATTCAGGATGATTCATCAGAATCTAGCACATGCCACGTAGCATTTAATTTACGAAAACATTTACCTGCGCATTACAAAATGAGAGCTTTGTTTTTTTTGGTTTATTTAACACATATGAGCTGTATGTGGCACTGCTGGCGCCCGACCTCCACAAAGCTGATTCACGTTGCCCTGGACCTTGAGCAGATGCCCCCACCACCCTGTGCTAAACTACCCCTAGAGGGACACTCCCAATAAAGCTACACTCATGCTGTGATCGCATCCACTCTCCCCATGTCTAGAGGGAACATGGCCAATCCGTTGTAATTCATTTTTAAGTTTTATGTATTTTACTGCTCGTTTAAAGGACAGTTTTATTACCTACTACACCTATTGCTGTCAGGATAGACCACCAGAGAACACGAGCGTCAGGAATGCTGTACTGGGGTGTGTGCACACACAGACACAGACACAGAGAGCCGCCTTTGCACACTGCACGTTGCAGCAAATAAATCAGGCAGCTAGTTGTATTTCTTCTTAACGAGCCTCCAGAGGTCAGTTCAGATGCCCCGCCCACCACAACACCCCCACAAGATGAGGTTTTAGAGCATGGGGGACAGTTTGTCAGGCCCTTAGACATGATGGCGTGGAGTTGGGAGGGGGGGTGGTGTTATATTTTACTCCTTGGTGTGTCGGCTCTGCAGACCCAGTCGCTCCATTTGACTGAGGTAGATCTGATTATACATTATCAATGGACATGGCATCCAGTAGTAAGGTTCAGTATTTAATCTTAGTCTTACATCCCCCCTCCCATACCTCTCGAAGCTATTGTGACCAGTGTAAAAAGATACCAGGTTTACCCGACCCAGTGCTAGCAGGATGTAGGCCTACGATGCTTGAGACTGCTGCTGTTCCTCTTCCGGGCCACTGTGAGGCAGCACCGCCGTGACATTTGGTTAGCATCCATAGCACGTCGTCTAAGAAGAAGAATCTGGATGAGACGCCTTGTCCTATCACTCCATAAGGTCTCCCACTCCCAGACTGTGGTAACACCACTTGGGGAGGAAAAGCTCTCCTGGGCGTACCCACAACCTCTCTAACCTCTGAACTCCACCGACCGCAGATCCAGCCCTATGACAAGATCAAAGCCAAAGGCCTGTCGGGCAACGTGGCGGCCATGTTGGACAAGCTGGCGGTGGTAAAGCTCAACGGGGGCCTGGGAACCAGCATGGGCTGCAAGGGGCCCAAGAGTCTCATCAGTGTCCGCAATGAGAACACCTTCCTGGACCTGACTGTGCAGCAGATTGAGGTACAGTATTGGTGCCCCCTACAGGCTGCCGAACTCAGTACACTAATGTCAAAATTGTCACCAAGTTCTCGAAGAATCACAGCGGGTGTAGGCAGGATACGACTAATGAAGGACATATAGCAGCGCTAATAAAGCAGAGAATGCTACAGAAAATTTATAAGTATATAACAGCATTTAATTATGTGCCATTACCGTTTATAATGAATTAATAGTCTTCTAGTCTGGATAAACTAGTCCGTTGGAAAACCCACAAGAGTTGTTCCAGTTCCACCACTGTGTAATTATTGTTGCACCCACGCGCTCCCATTTGTCTCAGCTGTCCGCCCATGCAGCCCCAGAACCACGGTCATGCCAAGTAAAAAAAAGGTTACACTTTGGTGGATTTTTTGTTTTTAACCCATTCGACACTTATTGTAAGGTGGTGACAGCCCAAAATTAAGAAGGAAAACCTCAGTACAAGGAAACATGCAGATTGAAGGTTTAGAATGATCTAAGGTTCAGCCAACTTGCCTACTGACCTTATCTCCATCAGCTAGTAATAGGGTTTTATTTCACGGATGACGCATAAAATTATGAGGCTTCAAGGATGTGAGGCTTGTTCCACTGGACAAATCTCAACTGAAAAGACTCATATTTTACCTGCCTATTGAAACATGTAGGACAACCTTTTGTAACATTTTTCCCTCCGATATGAAGAAACATTGCTTGACCCATCATGTAACGCAACTTCAAAAACGTCCATCAAAGATGATCTCCAGAACTGATCGGCATTGGGGCTCAAACCTTCAAATACTGTCATTCGTTGTCTCGCCTAAGTTGGCAGCACAGACCAAAACCTTTGCAGTATCGGCGAAAAAGCACTTAATCATGCCTGCTTGCGATGCCAACTCCCTCCACAGCACCTGAACAAGACTTACAACACGGACGTGCCGCTAGTGCTCATGAATTCCTTCAACACGGATGAAGACACAAAGAAGATCCTACAGAAGTACACGCATCACAGGGTGAAGATCCACACCTTCAACCAGAGCAGGTACAAATCACCCATCATTCCCTGTTTTGGTCCCCAAAATTTTCTCAGTGGTATAAATTGCCTCATTCATTGTTACCCCGTGATCAAGACCACATTTGTGAGTCATGCCATTGGTAAATACCACCTGTGCAATACCTGATTCTAATCTCTCCTAGTAAATTTACACATTACCTCCTTACACAATCTTGCCTCTCCTCTGACATTTATCAGTGGTACACCCCACCTGTGTCACCCCTCTCACTGTAACTAACATAGTACCGATCCCAATTAACTAACAACAGACACCCTGTATAATATTATGAAGCCTTTCATGATTAATCAGATTTAAAGGCAATTGGTCAGACGGTGCACTTAGTGGTGCTGCTGTATTTTTAATATTTGATTTGGCCAGAACCACAAAGACTGAACAGATCAGTGGTGCTGAGGCTGAATCCTCTTAGGATATCCCAGCACACAGACTGGACCATTGGCCTGGGCCCGCGGGGGGGACCTGAGCCTTTATAGCTGGGTAGCACTCTGGGCTGTGTCACATGGCCATGGAGAAGTAACAGCCAATTAAAGATTAATGCGAACCCACCGCAATAATGGGAAGGAATTAATATTTCATCTGGAGGTGGGGGGGGGGCCGTACAAGCTCAATTTACCTCAAACTCTGGCGCACAACAAATAGCTTATCTGCTCTCAGTGGGGGCAGCGTCTAGCTATGCAGACGGACCCGAGTGGCGAAGTCGCTTTGACTCCCCTGGGGAGGCCTCCCCCCCCCCCCTCCCCAGCAGGACATTTGTAGATTTTAGAAGTGACTTTGTAGCACAGTAAAGGCGACATTCCATTTGCTGAGTGGAGCTGTGCTTGGCTCTGCGTTCAGGGGCGGCGATCCTGTGATCAGAAGGCTGTGGTCACTGGGCTCATGAAAAAGACTCTTAGCCGCCAATTGCTCCAGGTATCTGAGCCTGCTTTCTGATCCCCAGTAAAGCAAGTAAATAAATGAATAAATGATAGTGACCCGGTACAGGACAAGCGGGTATAGAAGACGGATGGATGGACGGATAATAGTTTGTTCTTGTTTTAATTCCCCCCCCTCACTCTCGTATCTCACCCCTCTCTGTTTCCCCGTCTACCAAAGAATGGCTTCAATGTCCGTTTGACCCATAATCCCTGCTGCCATGACGCCCACCACCTGAACCCCTCCCCTTTCACTTTAAACATGTACGATTATGTTGACGTCCAGCCCCCCCCATCCCCCCTGCTCCCACGCATTGTTTTTCTGTGACAGCGCCTGAAGCATTTTTTTCCCTCACTATTCTTCTGACCAAGGTCTTCCCATCGGAAATAACTCAAATGTGCCCCCCTCCCCCCGCCTCAGGTACCCTCGGATCAATAAGGAGTCCCTGTTGCCGGTGGCGACAGACTTACGCATGACGGGCGAGAACGCGGAAGCGTGGTACCCGCCGGGCCACGGCGACACCTACGCCAGCTTCTACAACTCGGGCCTGCTGGAGCGCCTCATCACCGAAGGGAAGGAATACATCTTCGTGTCCAACATCGACAACCTGGGCGCCACCGTGGATCTGCATATCCTGCACCACCTGATGAGTCAGCCGAACGGCAAGCGCTGCGAGTTCGTCATGGAGGTCACCGACAAGACGCGGGCCGACGTCAAGGTGAGAACAGTGCCCCCTGCTGTCCAGATCGGGTGACAGCAGGGGAAAGGAGAAACTTGAAGGAGAATGATTAAGATTCTGGTTAGCAGGAATATGGGAAAAGCTAACCAACTATAGCGTTAACTAGAATATTGCATAAAACTACCAGCAGACCCAAAGGGCTATTTGCAGGGGGTGGGGTGGGTTGTTGTAGGCAAAATAATATTAATTGAGAGCCTGATATGCATAGATAAAATATATTAAAACAATACTAAAAATAGCCACAGTTCTTAATCATTTACCACAGTCAAGTAGTCAAGCCAAGGTGACTGACATTGCATGGTTCTTGTGTTTATATTTTATGGCACTGTAGAAGACATGACATGAAATCTAGGGGGTGGTGTGTGGGTGTCATCAAGGGCAGGAAGTTAGTGGAGGAGTCTGACCTCAATGGAGCTAGGGTAAAATAAAGGGGTGGGGTTTATTCAGAATGGAGAGCGAGGGGGTGGAGTGACAGTGAAGCACTGCTTGGATTATCATGTCAGTTAGAGACTGTTAAATGTGAGACACCTCTCGCCCGGAAGGACAGGAACAGGCCCCAGAGGCTTGACCCACCAGGTTGTGTGAAAAGCAGTAAACAAATGAGTAACCCAGCAGAACGAGGAAACGTCTGAATACAGGAAGAACAGCGTGAATGGGAGGCATAGCTATCGCATTGTGCACTGACGACAAAAACGTGTCCCCAAAGGCTGTCTGGGTCATTGTTCACGCAGCTCCTCAAACAGTCTGATTCCAAAGAGCTGTCGCGGGGGGGCGGCAAATGCTGCCGCAAGGGTGGTGCCATTAGACATGAGAATAACGTTTCTCGTCTAAATCTAGTGGCGCGTCCCTGCCGAACTGTCCCGAGGAATCCACGCAGAGCGGTACTGTTCAGGACGTGACGCCGCACGCCAGGGATGACCTGATTAGGCCCAGATGGATGATGGGAACTCAGCTGGCGACATTTGCTCTCCCGGTTGCAGGGCGGCACGCTGATCCAGTACGACGGCAAACTGAGGCTGCTGGAGATCGCCCAGGTGCCGAAGGCCCACGTGGACGAGTTCAAGTCCGTCAGCAAGTTCAAGATCTTCAACACCAACAACCTGTGGATCTCGCTGGCCGCCATCAAGCGGCTGCAGGAGAGGAGCGCCATGGACATGGAGATTATCGTCAACCCCAAGGTGAGAGGCGGCATGGGGAGACGACGTCTAGGCGGCTTGGGGGAGGGCACCCTACTCATGGACAGGTGGGAGGGACAGGCAGGGGAAGGGATCCTTTCTGCTTGACCACGGTAACACCAGGCCTGCTGATTTGGCAGGTGGAAAACATGCATTTGAGCGCTGTGGTGTTGTGGCAATGGCGCAGTGGTCAGTACTGCTACCTCACAGCAAGAAGGTCCTGGGTTCGGCCACCGGGTCGGGCATGGTCGGGCGTGTGTTCGCATGCTCTCCCCGTGTTCGTATGGGTGTCTGCCGGGGGCTCCGGTTTCCTCCCACAGTCTAAAAGTGTGCGTGGTGGGTTAATTGGCGACTCCATAATGGTGTGAGTGTGTGTGTGAGTGTGTATGTGTATGGGCGCCCTGCGGAATGTTGGCGTCTGCCCAGGGTTGAGTCCTGCCTGCGCCCGTTGTTCCCAGGATAGGCTCCAGTCCCCACCGCGACCCCGGTTACAGTGATGGATGGGTAGTGGGGTGTTGTAGTGAGCTGGCTGACAGCTGAATGAAACGAGGCTCCCACTTTACCATCAAAACAAACCCAGTATACACCAGTATACTTAGAGAGCGAGAATAGTGAGCAGCTGGGGAGAATTACCAGGAACAAGAAGGTTAAAAGACTCGTCTGCCAGAGACGGACCACTTTGGGTGGGGGGCGACATCCATCTGTATCAGTGGTTTTCATTCCCAGTCCAGCTCCCTGTGCAAACTGGGTCTGTTCCAGCTTAGCTGTTAATTCATTATCCTGCACTGAGATGTTTATTGAATAAGTCACTCAAGCTAAATTACCCTGCTGTTAAACCGAATTTGTGTTAGATCAAGAGTACCGGTAATTGACAGGGATGCAAGTGATGCTCCTCACGGTTTTTGTTCTTGTACCATAAAATGAATAATTATTTAATAGAATTGTGCCTTAGCCCTTGGGGGTGGTGGGGGGGGGGGGTCGTTACGTAGACACTATTCTTACAACGGACTGGTGACGGACCCCGGGGGGGCACACGATACAGCCCATTTAAATGTGCCACTCTCCCATGGCATCGGCGTTCCATGTCTCACTCCAATTAGCAGAAGGGCCAACCTCATCGATAGCCAATGATATGTTTGAAATTGGTGAGTGACAGGTGAGGGGGCACTCTGGCAGCCAATCAGCTTTCAGCTATGGCCAGTGCCACTGTGGCCCCACCCCTGTATACGCCCCCTGTTGGGCTTGCTTGAAGGACAGAGTCTGTCCTCTCCATCCACCATGTCCAAATGAGAAAGAGCCTGGAGACAAGGTTCCGGATCAGTGGCCTCAGTGATGACGGCATCGCCATGTAAGGTACATTTTCATTGCCATTCGAACGCTTTTAGCCTTGAGCAACAATAGAGATAAATGCTGTGTCATCAGAATTAAAGTTCTTATGATGGGCTGCTGAATAAACAGAAGCCCACAGGTGGTTTGCCAGAGGGTGGGGGCTGTACAAACACACGGGGGCGCTGGCTGCCCAGGTCGAGCCATGTGACTCACGGCGCAGTCATTCCCCCTCTCGCTAAACGGCTGGAGTCGCACTGAATTCATGCTCCATTGAGACCTCAGCATGAATTTTGTTTCTCTTATAGTTACATTGGCATCATTTCCTCCAAACCCCCCTTCAACCCAGTGCATTGGCTCATTGGACAGGAACCGGCCCACTGCCACAAACGCAGTATATTTGGAAAGTGTGTTTTTTCCACTGTTGAGTGCCGAGCCCCTCAACACTCTCTCCCCTGCTCACAGTAGGAAATTAAATCCCAGCGCTGTTGCAGCCTCTGTGCTGAGAGTCTGCTCTCCCCTTCACCCACAGCGCAAATTAGGATCTCCTACCTTCAAGCGCTGCTCGCTCTGCTAATTTTAGCTCTTCCACAACTACTGAATATTCAACTAAGGTCATTTGCACACTAAGTCACCTCACTTGTCGGCCCACAAATAAATCATTCACTAGCCCAAAGGTAACTTCTTTTTTTGAGGTCGCTGGTTCTGATCCCAGGGTTGGCAGAGTGATTTGACCACTGGGACATCTGAACAAGGTCCTTAACCCCCAGTTGCTCCAGGAATCGTCCGACTCTGCTTTCTCAAAAAAAAAAACCCAAAAAAAACGTATGTTGCTTTGGATTAAAGTGTCAGTCAAATAAGTAAAAATGGATGGAATTCCGCCATCTTCCTGTCATTTGATGCTGATTTTCCTGGGATACCTGTTTGGCATCCAAGGCCGTTATCCTACCTCTGCACACATCTTCTCCCCTTTGCCAGACCCTGGATGGAGGCCTCAACGTGGTTCAGCTGGAGACGGCTGTGGGCGCCGCGATCAAGTGCTTTGACAACGCGTTGGGCATCAACGTGCCCCGCAGCCGCTTCCTGCCCGTGAAGACCACGTCCGACTTGCTGCTGGTCATGTCTAACCTGTACAGCCTGGAAGCCGGCTCCCTCACCATGAGCCAGAAGAGGGAGTTCCCCACCACGCCCCACGTCAAGCTGGGCAGCTCCTTCACCAAGGTACTGGGAACCACTGTACAACCTCAGCATCTCCTTGCTACATTAGGAGATATACTAGGATTGACTGCTAGCCTTTCCAATACCATGATGGGATCTAGATTAGCACAGAAGCGAAAACGGCGGGAGCTGCATTGGCAGAGCCGCGGAGAGAGCGAGTGCCGGCCTAGAGCAGGAACCCGCCCCCCCCAGAACCCGCTGCGGCCGTCCACTCTCCCCCAGCACATTAATAATAGTCAGACCACATTAATATTGATGCACGCCGAGCAGCATTCGGGCCGCTGTAGGAACAAGTTGGCTGACATCAAAATACAATCGCAGGAGCTCTCTCCCCTCTGCTTTCCAAGCTGGATCCAGCCGGTATCGACCGGCTCGGCCAACACCTTCAATGTTCATTGTAGACCTCGTTCTTTGTGTGTTACGGAGCATTGTGTGTTACGGAGCATTGTGTGTTACGGAGCATTGCGTTCATTGTGTTTGTCTAATATTTTTCTGAGGATTTAAGAAAAGCACCTTGTACACACCCATGTAAGGCACCATCTTTTGTCACTTTTGTCCTGTATTGCGGTGCTGTTTGTCCTATTGTCCCCCCCGCATCCGTCCCCTCCCCTGCAAATGCGGCATAAGGATTTTACCATGTTCCTCAAAAACACTGTTTAGAACAGGTACTTAACCAAGTTACCAAGGTGCTTCTAGTCGATTCCCTGTCTTGAGTCGTTATCGTTGGATCCCCAAATGACTCCCACATCTACGAGTTCCCCTCCGCACTCACGTTCCCGTTTCGGCGGCCTACAGGTGCAGGAGTACCTGACGAGGTTCGAGAGCATCCCCGACGTGCTGGAGCTGGACCACCTGACCGTTTCTGGGGACGTCACCTTCGGGAAGCATGTCTCGCTCAAGGTAAGGGGGCTGCCGGAGCGACGTCACCCCCAACCGCATCCCTTCATGAATTTGAACTGAATTTGAATTGCGGTTGCAAACAGGATGCACATTTTCAATTGGAATTAAAATTAAATTGTAATTGAATTCACATAAATGTCCGTATATCGTGTAGGTGCAGCTATAACAATACACATCCAAAAGACGACCCCCCCAGACCCTTAAAAGAAAACCTCAAATATGTTAATGCAACATAGATTTAAATATGCAAAAACAAATAAAATATATGCCCTTGGAAAATGACTCGGAGGGCCAACATAAGCCAGATGTGTGCTGTTAGAATAGGCTAAAAATTATATGTAATTTTCTTCTTATAGTCATGCAAATATAAATTACACCTCACTCCGTAGTACATATACAAGCTGACTATGTACAGCACTGTGCAAAAGTCTTAGGCAGTCGCAAGAAAATCAAAGTTTAAAGCTATTTATCTGGGCAGTAAGTGCACTTTTGCTCAGAACAAAAAACACAGTTCAGCATTAGAACATATGCAAATTAAGAGTAACGCAACAAAAATTAGTTGATTCCTTCTGTTCTCCAAAAAGTCACTGATATCTTGCTGGATGGCTCCCAAACCTCTCCTCAGCCATTCCATGTATTTATCAAATATCACCATCAGCTCACTATATTAATTAAATTAATTAGTTAAATAAGTCAATGAGATATCGATTAGCTATACGAGGTGTGCTAGTGGTTGAGGAAATAATGGAGTAATTTTAGCATAATGGCAAAGCTGACACACTTTGATTATCATACTTTTACACCAACATAAAGATCATTTAAACATGATTTCCTTTGACTAAGACTTTTGCACAGTATGTTACATCTACCACCTTGAAAGTAAACCTAATGTACGATTGTTTGCCTGCATTCCTATGTTGTGTGATTGCACTGAATTCGTTTAATTGAATTGAAAGGAATTAAATTCTGAGTTTTGGTGGGCTTTCATTCCAGGGCACCGTCATCATCATCGCCAACCATGGCGACCGCATCGACATTCCAGCAGGCGCTATGCTTGAGAATAAGATTGTATCTGGCAACCTGCGTATCCTGGATCACTGAGGCCTCGACTGTAAAGCTCTACTGCCACCAACCGGATGGCCCGGTCACATGACGCGTTGACAGCCCCCGTGATTGGCCGTGCCTAACTGTGAAGGGAAGAGGATGCTGTGAGGTCCCATCGTGATCTTGTGTCAATGTCGTCCATGTGTTCGATTACTTCTCTGTGAACCACGTGTCCCGTCGGACCCCTTAGAGTGGATGTGACATTTTCACACCCTTGTAAAGGTAGTGAAAAGCAGTGCGTCGCATTTCTACCTTCGATAAACCAGAATAAAGTGCAATACAGATTCAGTCTTTCCGCTGTGCATCTTTTCAAATGCGTTTAAGGTCGACAAAAGGAAGAAAGTAAATGGCACTGGATCGCTGCTTTTATTCCGCGACCAAACCAGTGACAATTCTCTGTGCATGGTGTCACTCATCCTCCCACATCACCTTCGCTTTCTTAAAGTCCAAAAACTCGACGCCCCTCAGGGCTCCTTGGATGTCAGCCACATGTGTAAGTGTCCCAGTGACGAGTCTGTTCAGCAGCAGCGGTCCCGCCGTGACCAGCGGTTCCCCGCGTCCGGTAACAGCTGGTTTGGTCCAGACCTGCTTTCGCCCACCGCCATCCATGAGATCTTCTCCAAGGTCTAAGGACCTCCATTAAGGCTTGTTCATGCTTTGTGAAAGGGTAGAGTGCTGTCTCTGGGTCGGGCATGGGGTCCTCCCCCAAGTGGAGGAGTTTAAGTATCTCGGGGTCTTGTTCTCGAGTGAGGGAACGATGGAGCGGGAGATCAACAGGTGGATCGGTGCAGCGTCAACAATGATGCGGGCGCTGCATCGTTCTGTCATGGTGAAGAAGGAGCTGAGCCAAAAGGCAAAGCTCTTGATTTACCAGTCGATCTACGTTCCTACCCTCACCTATGGT
>JAODJW010000062.1:7149084-7173923 GCA_026777045.1 Hyperopisus bebe | reverse complement strand
CGGCAACGCCCCCCCCCCCCCCCCCCATCAATCTCAGGGAGCTAGGACACAGAATTCCAGAATGGGAAGAGGACCCAGAAGGCCGTCTGACATTTCCTGCAATACCAGCAAAACCCTACATTTAAAGAACCACTGTACCACACACTTTGTTGAATCCCAGTTAAAAATGCATGCAGACCGTGTTTATAAACAGCTGATAAATTTTAAGACTTTCCTGATGCTTGTGGCTCAATAAATGTTTGAAATATGTAGCACTACCTGACCTGAAGTAAACTGTCTAATTTTTCCAATTACGATCAACAAACTTCTTTAACATTGCAAGAGTTCTGGTACCACATTCAACAGACACAAGCCCAGATCACAAGTCACACGAATCCACGAGTCGATATTCCATACAGCCTGGACCTTCATAACAAAATGATAGTGAAAAAAGAGTGACTTAGAATGTCCCTGAAGCACGCCTGACGTCACCAACTGCTGGATTGCATTGGTCCACGGGAGGAAGTGACATCACACAACAGTCTGCCAGCTGTTGACATCCTCAAAGCTACGACCCACCAGCTGGGTGCAAAGAGGGTCAGAATCCACACACAGCTAAGGGGTAGATGTCACCTAAGCGATGTTATAAAGTCAATGTGCATAATGACCCACAGCTCCGTGCAGAGTGGGATGGGACAACAGCCCTACATCATTATTTAGTGCACGTGAACACATATACAGCAACACATCTGACCATCAGGATCATTTTACGAAAAAGGGTCTGCATTTCTGGGCGCATCCATCAGAAACCCACAAACAGGATATCATCTCCCTGCCACACACACACCCAGCAAAAATCCTGTTCTGGTGGAGGAAACACGGCACTCCTGTTTGATCAGTGGATTTCATACTGCCCCTCGCTCAACATGACCGACCCAGTGCTGTGGTGTAATTACATCAAACGACACAACAGGGACATGGCAGAGCCCAATTAGATGGGAGCAACATCACTCTGTGATGCCACTGGCATTTCATGGAATTTCTTCCTTTATTTCAGCCCCTTCATCAAGCCATGTTCTACATTGTTTTTGCACCTTGGGTGGGGGCTCCTAATAAATGGATTACAGAGCCAAAATTCACACACCAGGGAAAAATTACCCAAGAAGGTTCTGTTACGTTTTGTATCTGGGATAGAAGATTCCTAAACATATCAGACAGGGGGGGGGGGCGTCAAGTCATTCCAGGAATGGAAGTGTGACATTTCTGTGTGGTTATTCATAACTTCTCACCAAAACCATAAAAACCCAACGAAGAAGGATCGTTACAGATGAAGTCATGGTCTCCTCCAGTCTCAGAGCAAAACGCTGGAAGAATATGGGCCTGTCAGTCGTTTTCTGGAAAAACGAGATCGGCCTGCCAATAGGGTGTCATACGCGGCTTACTGTTATAAATGCACAGGGCACTTCCACATAGAGCACACTGGGGGGTTCTTCACAGAAGCATGGGTGAACACGGAGGACAGTAAAAGGTGCTAGAGCCAAAATATCACGGGACAACGGCGCGGTCGATCCGGCCAGATGTTCACAGGACAAGATGCAGGCAAAATATTCATTAAAAATAACAGTCTAAACTCTCCTGGGAAAAAAGCATGTGCAGAAGTATATTAGCGCTGTCAACACCGCCCGAAAAGTCTTGGGAAGTCAAAGCGGAGACGCAACACGAAGAAAAAAAGTGTTAAAAAAAAAAAAAACTTTAAAATGCAGACGGATTTCCTGCAGGTGATGCGGTATCGCCAAACCTCGATGGCTTACAGATAACGTCGGAAGAGTGATGAAAATCATTTTTTAAATGTCAATGTAGAACACTTTTGCTTCCAACGGCGAACAAAACTGATTAGCAAGAAGGTAACAAGAAGTGCGCTGGGTGACATTGCGTGCGATCGGCACCAGTCCGCCCGGCTTGTAATCGTGTTATTTGGAAAGCATGTTTAAAGGAGTCTATAAGACGTCACCTCAATAAGTACATGCAATTGTAGAAATGTTTAATGGCTTACAATCACCTGGCAAGCTAAAGCCAAGCGGCTGGGAAGCCTGTCATCCTCTATGAATATATTATAACAACAAACTACGAGCTCTACCAAGCACCAGGTCAAGGTTAAGTAATATTTAACTGGGAACTTATCAAACACTGATACCACTAATAGCAACGCCTTGTTATCACAAAACACAAACACAGCGGGCTGAATACCTGCAGATTAAGCTTCTATCATGCTGTCACCTGCAAGGTGGATTTGGAGCATTAACGCATCCCCACATATAATCCGAGCGCTCTTTTTACGCGTACCCCAAGTAGACAGCATCCGACGTTTGCAACAAAATGTGGTACATTAGGGAAAGGTGAAACAGGGAACCGCTGCCGCTGGCACGGTACTTACGGCGGCTCCGATCGCGACGTTCCCGAGCGGTTGAGTCGGTGCAGCTAGGCGCTCCGAGTGAAACCAGCGGACCGGACTTGACACACCGATATAACAGAGAACTGTTGTTATAAAATCCCGTGGTGGTTTTTCAGCACCACTCGCCGCCAACAGATTTACTGCGAACCGCTTTGTCTGACCGTTTGCTTTAATCGCATTCACCAGCCGCTCTGCACAGTAAACGCCATCTGATCATAATAGTAACTGCTCCCTAAGGTTTATAGGCATAAAAACCTGTCGCGTCAGAGCGATCACTTTGGAGGTGGTTATGGGTAATGTAGTTAAATTTCACAAGTGCCGGCGTTGCCGAAAAATTTTGCGAATGCAGTTCCCACAATGCATCGCATCGACACATCTCCTTCCCAACCGCTTGATTGCACGACGATGTGACTTGCTTTATCTGTAATTATATGCTCCGGTCCTGGAATGAATTAAAGATGCATTGGTAGTGACTGATTTTACAGTCATCATAAATAATATCACAATTAGAGTACATTGTAAATCATTGCTCGAACGTACATTATGTTAATATACTGTAGGTGTATTGCGTTCTGTAAAAAGACACATTTGTTCCCTGAAAGCCTGATAGAAACCATTGATGTCAGCAAAGAATGTTATGATTGTTGGAGAAAAGTCTATTTATTAAAAAATGTATGTATTCTTACATTCTTAATCCTCAACGAATGACGCATTGTTTCAGGCATTATGCAATTGCCGCTCAACAGTCTTTTCACTGAGTCATATAATTTAAAGCGGTTTAAACGAGAATAGAATTGAGTTTAAAAAATAGTGTAGGGCATGTTGACATAAATTCTTCTCTATTGACAGTAAGCTACACGCAACCCGTGAGTCAGTGCTCATATCCATATAGAGTTCTTTCGTTGTAATTCTGAATCAACTCTGACTGCATTGCAAGGAAAACTTTTCTGTTCAGCTATTCAGTATTATCATACTTTTATCATTGTAGCATGAACACTGCATACAATATACATACTGCTTTCTCAATATAACGAAGAGTTCGTATGCGTTTATTTTTACTTGTGTCGATGTACAAAATACTTATAGTGAAAGCTCGTAAAAAATCTACTTTGACAGGAGATTTATATCCGTTTCAAACGAGAACAGAATTTGTTTTTACGCTTCGATATTAAATCCTCTGGAAGATGTTTTCTTGTGAGACACTGGTGCATTCCTACAGTGGATGACTATAACTGTAAATTCAAAGAGTTTAGCGTTTATCAAAAAAAGGAAAAAGAAAAATAGAAAACACACACTGTTTTTTCATAGTTTTCTTTTTTGTTTCACATATTAAGACCAGATGTATATGTTTCCCTGGGGACAGAAGGGAGGTCAGGGTTAATTGGGATCTTTCACTCCATTTTAAATTTGGGGAGAATTGGATTCAATATTATGGGAACCTTCTCCTTACACGGATCAGAAACCTTAAAGTCAAAGCGGAGGATTACATCTTGGTTTATGCTTTGACAAACAGGGAAATCATGTTTTCTTTTTGAATTTTCACCTTCCCCATACCGGACTAATCTTTTAAATATACTTTGTGGATTTCGAAGTATGTCCATATGATCCTTAGAGAAAGGCATCAAGGGAAACTCTGTTAACATTCGTTTGTTAAAATAAATAATAAACATTGTTAAGAGTGCAGTTATCTGAGTCGTAAAAGCTCCGCTTGACCGTCGGAATAAAAAGTTCCGATAAAGCAGCCCGTGATATTTCCGAGCAGGCGGACAGATGGCTGCGTGCACGCGGCGCTGACGCCGACACGCGCCCCAAGAAAGAACACGCGCTTTTATTTCTGCACCTGCCAATGGCACATCGGTCACTTGTCTATTCAGCAGATCAGTATCTTGGAGGGGGGGACTGACTGAATAGCCCCAGAGAAAAAAGACTTTCTCCTAGTCCTTCTTCACAGATACTCTCGAGTGAGGGGGGGTCCAGCTAATAATGGGTCACGAATCTTACTTGTGCACTTAAGGATCGTTGCCACCAGATTGTCCACCTCAAAGCAATGCTGATGCCCCCGCACTCCTGCACACTGGCTATTGCTCCCCAGTGAGCAAACCTTCTGTCCCCATCTTCTGGGGTTTGCGAGGTCAGAGGCCACCCAGAGTTCTGGGACACTGTGGCCCCCTCCTGATCCACAGCTGTTTTTCTGCTGATTATAATGTAATTCTGCCCTTAGCTGGGCTCCATCAATTTGATTTCTGCAAAAAAAGGGCTGTTTCGCTGCCGGTCACGCCACTGTATCGTGCTTTGCCACACACTTGAGAAATTGCGCTGAATGGAGGAGACCTTGAGAAATTACGCTAATTTATCTCGGAGCGATGAAATTGCAAGCAGCATTTGGCAGTGGTGGCCTAATGGTTGGGGAAGTGTGCTTGTAATTGAAAGATTGCAAGTTTGAATCCCTGACTAGCAAGGCACCATTGAGGTACCCTGAACAAGGTACTGTATCGCCCCCAAGCACTGCTCCCCGGGTGCTGGATTAGTTGCCCCCTGCTATGTCACGAGGTCATGTATGGGATAAAAGCAGAGGACACATTTCGTTGTTGTGTGCTGTGGTGTGTCAACAATGATCACTTAATTCTAATTCTAATTACACTACAGACTTAACCAGAACGTAGCAGAGATGCTTGAAGCTGGCTTACTGAAACTCCGATAGGCAAGAAAAAGTTTAAAATGTGGGTTCATAATACCAGGCAGCTGGATGTGAAGCAGCTTTGTGTTTTAGAGATCAGCTTCAGGGATGGTGCTTAATTCCTTGCACTGTTATTTTTTGTTTCTGGGGAGATGGTATCATATCAAGTAAAAGTTTGTACTTGAGTTTGAGACTCTCCAATCATGTGCCAGCAACGGCCCATTATCCAGCATACCCTCACTCACACACTCACACACACACACACACACACACACATACACACACACATTTACGGCCGTAGAGTCTGCTGTATCACGCTGCCTCTCCACAGAGTGCCTCACCCTCGCCTCGTAATCTTCCTTGGCGCCAAACTAGTTGTCTTGTGCCTGTTGCCATGGTCACAAACTTCCAGCGCCTTCACTGTACTTTGCCAACATTCTCACCTAGGAGTTCCAGAGGAGGAAAAATTGTCTTCCCCCCTCCCCCCAAGCATGGTCATGATGATTGATGGATGGCAATGAGTTTTGTCTCTAAGTTAGTTGATGTTATAACTGACATACAAGTATTGACAGATCCAATCATTTAAACGAATTAGATTCTGTCCCTCATTAATGCCGAACTTTAATAAAACAAGCATGAAGTCAAAAGTCAAAGTCAAGTCAAAGTCAAAAGTCAAAGTCAAGTCAACGTCTTGCACTTGTCATGTGCATGATGAACAATGATTCATCAAAGTTCCCATTTTCTTGATTCTGCATCAAAAATTAGGCCTACCTGGTCACCAGTGTCTGATGTTCTATGAGGGCAGTAGGTATCTTTAGCCTTGCAAAGGATTATTTTCATAGAGACATAATGTATGCAAGTGTGTTGTTGTTGATTAAATATAAAATAACATAGCAACAGCCACCTTGGTGAGTTCAGCAGCACAAGTGGGCTGGCAGAGGGCAAAAGCGTAAAGGGCTTTGCGAGGTCAGCCTGGGTGCAACAGGACTGCAGCAAAAAAAAAAAAAAACAAATGTTGCTTTCATGCTAAATCAAATACTACATTCGCCAACAGTCGAGTGTTTGGAGGCCAGCCTGGCTGCTGTTGTTGGGGAACCGTGGCAACAGTAACCATGTACACAGACGTGTTTACAGAATGTTTGAAATATCACAAACTCGTTGGGAACGGAGAAAGCGGACGGCTGGGTTTTTTATGCATGAATACTGGTGGCATGCATGTGTGCACATGTGTGCGTGTGTCTATCAGTTATGTATATATTACACTGTGGGGACCAAATGTCCCCACAATATAATAAAAACCTGTTATTTTGACCTTGTGGGAACATTTTTTTGGTTCCCACAAGGGGAAACTCAATTTTATAAAATCTGTGAATGCAACCAAAAAACTTAAAATGCCAAAAGTCTTGCATTTTATTTGGTTACTTGTGGTCAAGGTTAGGGCTGGGTGGAGGTTAAGGTTGTTATTGCTGATTAGTCTTCCCCCATAGAAATGAATGGAGAGAGCATGCTAGATAAGCATGAAAAGTGTAACTTTGGCGGCTTTCAGGCTGGTTGCAATAGATCCTCCTGCTGGATTAATTGCCCTGCATCCTTGTTGTAGATGCATGGAACATGGAAACTGGATCACTTCCTTTAGCAGGTCCCAGACACTCCACTGATTTATTTTTCTTGGGTTGTGGGTCTAACCAGGCACTGTGGACCAAGACAGCAGCTACACAGATTCTGCTGGCACCACAGGTCCGAGCACGCATTTAGTGACACGCTCACTGGCAAACGCCGACGATGACACCCTCATGACTCGTGGAGGACATTGTGACGCAGGTTGTGTCACCTGGCAGGTTGGGTGGGGATCAAAACTGCCGTGAGCTTCACACTGGCATGGGGGGGGGGGGCGTTGAAAGTCGATTTGGTGGTAAAATGTGTTTGTGAAAAAGTAAGACTCATGTCTGTGACCAAGGGAGATGGGGAGCCCCAACAGTGGGGGGCTGGACCAGAAGGGACCCTGAATTAAAGTTATGCCATAAATCTTGAAAGACAAATGTATTGCTGCTCTTTTCTGTTACAATTTCTCTTTTTGTGTTTACATATAATGACGGAAAAATCTACCAAAAATTTTTGTTAGGGGACCCAGAACATCTAGCTACACCCATGATAGGTACTAATAAGTAAAAAAAAAAAAAAAACATAATAACAACTCACTTTTACAGTGAGCGGAAGCAGTTATAGAGGTAATAAAATGATGATGAATGGTGATGGAAAATTAATGACGCCGTAGCATTCTGAGAAATATATATCCCATTACGAGTAAATGCAGCCTATGTCATGGGCTTTACAACTAAATTAAATAATGTTTAATTAGCGTGGCTGCAGACTCGTCCCACGGGGGAAAATCTCCACTGCTGTGGGGCTGGACCATATCAAATGTGAAGGAGGGGTCAGGATATGCAAGGAGCGAGCTATTTTGAAATGCTAATAGGGCACTAAAATGGGGGTTGAGAGGATGAGGGGCAGCAAGTGGCCGGGTACTCGGGGGGGGGGGGGGTGCCAGTGTTATGGAGCTGCAGTTTATTAGCATCTATAATGTGCATTGTTTTTAAAAACCGAAGGAAAAGAGAGACCCAGTAACATTTCATACAAAGATTTATTGTTTCAAAAGTGAACAGAAAAGAGAGATATCCTTGGAGGGCATCCATATGCACAGCTTTGGGCAGAAGTAGGAGAGAGGAGGTGGGCTGGGACCCAAAACACTGCTACAGCGAACACAGCATGCCAAGGCCCCCAGAAACCATGGAACGACCTGGGCTCGGCACCCCCCCCCCCATTCACACTCCCTCGAAGGAACCATCAGCAAGACAATCGGAGGCAATTATTTCCCCGAGCGATTAATCTCCCAGTCAGCTGATTAACCGATTACAAAGACCGCATACACGCTGTACCCTCCCCCCCCGCCCCAAAATCCTCAGTCCCCAGGAACTCAGTGCCATGTTAGCATGGGCATCTGGGTAAAAACATGAAGAGGGAACATGACACCATGCAGAGGAACAGATTGCTGTTATTGTCTCATCAAAATAATGTAGGGGGCGGGACACAGAGAGGGGACAAAAAGCAGCGTTATAAGGTGTCACGCAGCACAACACACTACAGTGTCGTGTCATTTGCAACACCGGATGAAAGTCCTCGCTGATCCAGGTCCAGATTGGGTATTATGATATCCCATTCCACACCCCTCTGTTGGTAAAAATCAGTCCCCAGCAGTCTTGGCAGTTTAATAACATTCCCGTCCCGTCAAACGTCCCGAAATACATTTGGTTTACAATTACGTATATTTCTCAGACTTGTCAGCTGACGTGAGCCTCCAAAAAGTGTTCGGATGAAGAATCAATTTGCTTTGTCATGTTTAATAAAATTCAGAGAAAAATACATTTAAAAAAAAAAAAAAACAGATGTTGAAAAACACACAAGCAAGTCTCAAATTTGGACCATTGGACTGGTACCAGACCAGGTCAATCAGAAGCTCCCTTCGGCCTCGATGGCCCAATTGTAAACATGGTCAGGGCCTCTTATTCCTGTGGCATAAAGAAATTCAGCAGACATGAAATCTTGAGCGAATGAGCTCTTGCGAGATAATTAACATAACGTTATGTTTTTCTGTGATGAAAGCCTTAGGCATGGGTATGCTGCATTACCACCAACAACCAGAGGGGGCCCTCATCCTCACCACCCCCAATTCCAGCTCTACTATTGGTGAAGACAGCCAAATATAAGTGGAGCCGACGGGCACAGCACCAGTCTGTGAGGAAGGGAGGAGTCATTGTTAGCGGTCAGTGGTCACAGACGTAATGTTTCCATCATCTGGCCTCACCAGGACACAGACGTTTGTTTTCCCTTCATCATTTCACAGCCCTGCACCATATAAGGAAGCTCCAGACACAGAGACCCACCTACAACAGGGCCGTTTCCATGGTGAGGTCCCCTGATTGGCTAATTGTTGTGCCAGCCTACACAAGAGTAACGTCACACAGAACACTGTTTTGCATGTCCATTAATGTGCTTCTCACCCGAGGTTTGTTTAGTATTACATGAAAAACATTTATCTTCATAGTCTACACTTTGTAATATTTCAAATCTTTTCAGGTAGCTGTACCCTATAATTTTTAAAATAAAAATCCATCTGATTCTTTTTGCCTGTGGTAAGCGCCAGGAAATTATTAGCTAGGTCACTTTTAATTTACGTAATAATTTTAAATACAGCTGGTATTTGTGCTTTTTTATTGGGTTTATTGCTGGTGTCGTCTCAAAGCACTTGAATGCTGCATTATGAGGTCAATCAATACAGCGACTAATCATGGAGGAACGACCCCATTACTTGTGTCATGGTCTTGCGGTTGCCGGTCCAGTCTTGTTTCCTGACACAAATACATGAATAGGTTCAGTCCTGTTTTTACTTGGCACCATACTAGAAAACTGGCATCAGGGTCCAATGCCGTTCTACACGCAACTAAAAGGCAGATTTTTAACGTCATTAGACTATTTCAACCCATCACATGATGGTTCTCTTGCCTTTGAGTGTCACCAGAGTACAATATGTACAAATGTAGTGAAAAAGGAATATATATTTCTGCCTCTCTCATATACTATACGTACATTTTTTTTCTGTGATTAGCTACAGTAATCAAGTCCTCACACCCAAAATAGCCTTTGTAAAATCAAACGTTTTAAGGCTGACAGGGAAGTCCTGAGGTAATATAAGCCAATAATCACACAGCACCGGACCCAGCCAATGTGGGCATGAGGAGGGAGAAGCAATGAGGGTGGGTGAATACCCCCCCCCCGTCAGCCAAACAAGAAGTTTAGGCAGTGAGGCCTGTTCCACTCTGTGGAGCCTGCACCTCGCCTAGCGACACTCCCCGACACCAAACGTGCCCACGACGGCATGATGTTCCCCAATCCCGCCCCTCAGGTGCGCAGCTTGAGGATGACCATGGCCAGGATCAGGAAGAACGTGTTCCACCCCAAGGTGACCACGAAGCCACGCCACACCATCATCCGCGACAGGTCCCACCCTGCAGAATGACAAAACCAGACACCTCAGTCTTTAATTCCCAAGAGACCCTTCATTAGGGCTGCCGACTTCGGTCAGCTGACTGGCATGACATTTTCAATTTCAGACAAGTCTGTACATGCATTTACATGTATATAGGAGTTTATTACTTTTTAAATAGTCTGTAGCATTTGCAAACTACCCCAACGCATTTGATGTAGCTAATTTTAGGTTTATATTGGAATAATACAGATTTGCCATAACATTTCTTGCGTGAGAGTCTGAAAGCGTGAGTGTCACGCCAGAAGCGTGAGAGTTGGCAACCTTGCTGTCTGTGACAATCCCCATGAAACACCTCAACGAACATGATGGAAATCTAATCCAGCTCGTTAAAATACATTCACCATCACAATTAGGGTTAAACTAGCCCTTGGCTCCCTGTTTTTTTATAGATCTCATTCATAGGAACCTATACTAGCATAGGTTTGAGTATCTGACTGACAGGTGACTGGAACAACTTGTTCACAGAATGGCCTCGTCAATAACGCAGAACGACCTTTGGATGTAATTAGGCTCCATGTACGAAGCGGGGGAAACGGCTGTTGGGGGAGCCACGGGCAATAAAACCGCATCTCTTGGCATCGACCGTGTGCTCACCTGAGTACAGCCATCTGAGCTTTTTCCAGCTGCCATTTAGAAAATGTTTCCTGACATCACGGTTGTTGTGACAACAGGGGTCATGCACCAGATATCCAATAAGGCAGATAGGCTGCGCACACCGGGGGAGGGGGGGGGGGTGGATACTGTACCGATGAACACGGACCACAGCTGACAGCGAAGACTTAAATATTAAGACGGCTGTTCAATAATTAAGAAGGGGGGGAAGCATAACAAAATCCAGCGTGATGACAGCCGGAGGAACGAAATATCCAAAGAGCATGGTTGGTGGTAACGGGGTACTGACCTCCTTGTTAACTTGTTAACTGATAGCAACAATAGCAACGGTAGCTGTAATGCATGTAAACAAGAATAACAGCTCTCATAACAGCAAGTCTGGTGAAGCTTTAGAGCCTAAACACACACTGGGCCAGTACATTCCAGCTGCAGCAAGGCTGTTTATATTAATCATGCTCACAAAAATTAATTTCTTTTGCGAGCGAGTGCTTTTGGAGTCCTCCTGCTCACTAGAGGGCAGTATTTCCCAGGATATTCTTTGGAGGGTACTGGCTTTCCTCTGTTTTAATGCACCATGTGGAGCTGTGCTAATGACTTACGCATGGCAGTGGTACTGCACTATGCTGGAAAAGAAGGTCACCTCTATACATGATGCAGCGCAGGGCTTCAGAGGCGTAGGTCTGGGGCAGGACCAGGCTCAGGTAGCGCAAAGGGTATGGGATACACTCCACAGGCCAGATGATACCTACAAAAGTGGAAGAGCAAGTCATAACAGAAAGCTCTGAGCTTGTATGGCTTCCCAGGTACCTCCTGGCTTGCTCAAAATGACCATTACTCAAAAGCATTAGCAACAGGGACCCACCACTGATGATGAGGTTGGGGTAGAAGACGCCCAGGGCAGCCTGGTTGGCCGACTGCTCGTCGTCGATGGCCGCTGAGATGACCAGGCCGAAGGAGATACCAGTCACACCCTGCAGGACTATCAATGCGATGACCAGCACCAGCGAACCCTCATTGGGAACCTGCCACAAAAAATGTGCGCAAAGGTTACAGCTACAAATATCATAATTCTTCCACCCAGACGTGGATTGGCCATTGGGAAGTTTGGGAATTTTGCTAGTTGGCCAGTCTTGTGAGGGCCAATCTTTCTTCCCCAACCCTGCAGTATAGACCCTATATACCAGGGACATCCATCCATCGATCTCAGACCGTATCCAGGCCGATCGCAGGATCACAGAAAATAATTAAGCAGGTTATGCTTTTTTTCCATCGACGGAGAACCGGTTGATCTCGATTGTTATAATATACCCTATAGGAACCCCCTCTCAGTCAGCCACCCCCAAGGCCACCCCCCCCGGTCAGTGATAAATTTTGGCCTGCTTTTTGTTACCAGACTGCCCCAGCTTTTGACAAAACTCATTTGCCGTTTTATTGCATCAATATTTCTTTTTTTTTACCTGGATACAATCTCAAATATCTTAATTACTACCGCTTCTGTTGGCCTGAGTTCATCCAATCTCTCTCATCGTAACATTAATACAGGTGAAGGGAAAGGAGGGGGAGTGGTTGTGGGGGGGGGGGCATGGGTCATAAATAATGCAGCCCACCACGGGGAGGGGTGTGGCCTGCAGCCTCGCGGGGTTCAGCTAACACACGACAGAAATAGAGCAGAATAAAGGGCAGGCCAGCGGTCGCCACAGCAATCAGGCGGTTGTCAGGGCGATTACTCTACCTTTGCTTGGTTACTGTCAAACTAGGAGCAGCTACAGTATTTGGAAGCGGTGCCTGACGGCCCTTGCAAATTCCCATCGAGTGCCGTTATGCTTCGTTTTTTCCCCCCGCGGTGTCAGTTACGGTGAAATGTCAGTGCCGTCTATCTGTCACCGTCAAGCCATAAATGTCAGCCCCCCGCTAGCAGGCTGTGTTGGATCCCTAACACTCTCTTTCCCCGCATCTCCGTTCGTTTGCTCTCTCCATAGGAATCCATCCCACGTGGAAGCCACGACCTCGCAGGTGTTCCCAGAAGCCCTCACTCCGATCTCCCTCTGGTTGTACTAGTGGCCAGCTGGTCTTAAGGCTACAGAAGGGAGGTTTCCGCTGCTTACCCCCCCACCCCCCCCCGCCAAACCAGATGTAAACCCTAAGTACTAAAGAATACTAACAGCACAGGCTAAAATATCATCATATTTTTGCTCACCTAATGATTTTATTCAAAACTAAAAGTAATGCGTCATTTTTACATCCAGGGCACCTCAGTGAACGCTGTGCATGTGGTCCAAAGCTGAAAAAGGAATGACCCTCAAAAGCCATAAAACAAAAACATTCAACTTACAGGTTACTGCTCCCATTGCAAACTGATCATGTGACCTGCCCCCCCCACATCAAGCACCATGTTTGGTATGGGAGTTATCATAGTCCCTCCTAGACAATAAAGGTATATTCACACTTGTGCGCTCAGGTCAGGAAAACAAACTGAACATGGTTTTTCTCTCATCTCTGGCTCTCCTGAGCGAAAAATCAACTCGTTTACTGCCCAGCTAACGACCTGTCATAAATTAATAAGCGAATCAGGGCAGTGGTGGTGGGGGTGCACGGATGTGATGACCGGTCTGCAAGTCGTGGTGGGAACCCCTGGGGGTGTCTGAGCGCGTGAGTGTGGATTGACGAGAGCCCGTGCCAGAGCGTGAATCTGTGAGCATTTCCAGACACACCTTGAAGACGAGGAAGATAAAGAGGAGCATCAGGGATATCTGGACAGTGATGACGAACAGCTGGGAGAAGAGGTGGGCCAGCATGGTCTCCAGGCAGCTCACACCTGCAAGACGAGTCCAATCAGGAACACTGAGGACACCTCGACCCTCACATGCTAATCTGCTCCAATCTCATGCCAGTGGTACACTTCCATTTGTCTTCGCAATGTAACATCAAGATCTATGCAAGATTAAATAGGCATTTGAGAATTTATGTGGGTGAGTGAAGGAGAAAAGAAAGTGGTTCTACTGCCCCCTAGTGGACACCATTTCAAATAACACTGCCATATCTCATATTTGTACATTATGTTTTTGCTCAACAAATGTACAAACTAAGTTGTGTTAATTAGTCACCAGTTTTTACATTTTCATCAAGAGTGGAGGGGACTCAGATTCTGACTCGGGAGGGATCATTCCGCCACTTAGGGATCACGAGGCTTTTGACCCCTCAGAGATTGGACAGCTGAACAGCTTTAGGATGCAGACCACAGACATCTTAATGGGGTTAGGATTTGATGAGATTGAATAACTCACAAACGTTGTAATGCTCATGTCAATATAGATTCCGACCAGCAGATGGCAGCATTTCTTCACTAAGAGGCAGTGGTATTTCTCACCTGCTACACAGCACCTGTCGAGAAGGCCCTCCTTCCTCTCAAGCACAAAGGACATGGCAGTCAGCCCAACTGCCAGGTAGAAGGTAATGCTGAGGAGAGAGCAAAGCCCCACATCAGGCATTTGTCAAGCAGTAAAGCACCGCTGCCATTTTCCTTTCCTGAAGGCCACGCTGATGAATCAGTACCTTAGAATGGCTCCGGGAGTCACAAAGGTGGTAAAGTCTGTGTTCTTGCTGCCGTAAATGGGCTCTTCGAACTATGGGCAGATGAGGGGGGGCTGTGGTCACCATAGTCAAAGTCAAATTTTCAATGGCTTACAAAACAATCAGCTGACTTACCTTGACGGGCAAGGAGACCAGGTAGGACATGGTGCCCAGTTTCTTCTGAACGAAGGCCTGTGGAAAAGCACCAAGGGGGGGTGGTGGAGAACTGTGAATACATTATTCAATTTCTTTCTTTCTTTCTTTCTATCTATCTATCTTCTATCATCTATCTATCTATCTATCTATCTATCTATCTATCTATCTATCTATCCAGTACAAAGCCAGCTCTGCAGCACAAGCTGAAAGTCTCCTTTAAATACCTCAAACGCCTCCTGCACCTTTTTCTGGAGCATAATGGCAATCTGTCGATCTGGAAGTAAAAGAAAAGCATCACAGCCAAATGAGTTAAGAAGCAGATTAAGAGAGTTGAAATAAGGAGCTTTAGCAGAGACACGTTTTTCACTTTATTTCTCTGGCTCTTTTTTCCCCATTGGCCTGTTTGTGTGTCTGTGTGCAAACAGCGCCATCTACAGGCCAGAGTAAAGTTTTCTTGTTTTTGATGGAAACTTGAACGGAGCCACAGCAAAAACTCACTAGTCAGGTCCAGCCACACATGAACGGAGCCTCCCTCCACGATGTCCCTTGTAACTCGGGGTTGCAAAATTCTGTTTAAGAAAGAAACACTATGAAAGACAGCACTTCCTGGATGATGAGGCCATTCACACATAATTTGTACATTATATTCATTCACCATTCTGAACACGAGAAATACAGACATAAGTGGAACTCGGGCCCATTAATGATTAATGAGTTCCTCCAAGTTTTATTCAGTCAGGCGAATGGCTCACTCATTAAGAGAAGGAACATGTGACTGGTTCATGTGTTCAGAACAAGTGAGCCTCTAAGAACTGATCAGACTGGACTTTTCACCCCAGGCTGTGATACAAATCAAACGCCTCCGAACTCCTGCACCAGTGTTGTTGACAACACAGGGCTGCATGCCGCCCCCACCCTAGCAACAGAGGAAGTTTCCCCAACCTGGGCAGATATTTACCAGTGCCCCCCCCCCCCCCCATAGTAATCACACACTCTTAGAAGCCCGGAGTGCATCATTTCCCAGGGCACACAATCTTTGCTCTGGTGGCTCCCATGCCAACGAAAACGGCAGCATCACCTCGTCATTAAGTAGCTGGAGAAGTTTTTTCCAAAGCCGATGATTGCCCAGTACTGGCCATCATAAGCCCCAGCAAAGGCCTCTGCGTGGGACAGCTCCACCTGCAGGTGGGGCAGATACATGTATGATTCACACCTTCACTATACACTGTCTGAAAATCCGAATATTAGTGAGAGTAATTTATACTGTGAGTCATTTACTCTGTACTGTTTAAATCATTTGCATTGTACTATCTGAGTCACTGATGCACTCTACGCCGTCTTTCACTTCATACTGCAGGAGTAATTCAGTCACCATCTAATGATCAATCGGCACATTAGCAGGATGGTTAGCATAATTGTATACAGTATAATGACATAAATACAATGACTCGTCTCCAATGGGTGAGCCGCTGCTTCACTCAAATCCAGCACTGGGCGACCCACGCAAAGGCCAGGTTCTAGAACCCATTTTGAATCATCTCCGTTCACAGTCACATCAACATAAAACCCGTCAAATGCATCCGAACATCCAAACGCCAGCGGTGGCTTGGCAACCGCTCTGCAGGCCTGCTGTCTGCAAGTGATGCTTTGCGGCAGAACCTGTCGGGATTTAACACCCTCGCCTCCCACCCTAAAAAGCTCCCACACCTGCTGAATGCTGGAATTATCCAGGAAGGAGAGCAGCGTCCGGCTGTAGAAGTCGCCGCTGGTCTCATTGTTGACCACAGCCACGGGGATGCCCCGGGGGTCCCCGCCGATGCACAGGCACATCAGGGAGATCTGGATGACAGGCAGGAGGAACTGGAAACACAGGAAGCTGTGGAGATGGCGGCACATCGCGGTGCACGCTGAGGTCAGGTTCAGTGTCGTTCCTTGGGTGCCTGTGTCTTTAAAGCCTCATTAATTATGCAAAGACAAGAGTTCCGATTGGACGGTGAGCCGACGCCTCCCATCTCCTCCTCACCCTGGCAACCTCTTCATCCGCACCATCGTCTTGATCATCAGGGCTGTGATGTTACGCCACTTCGGGGTCATGTGCCACACCCTTACCTTCCAGTCCGCTGCAGAGATGCACAGTCATGCACGCAGGCCAGAGAAAAACACAAAATTGTGATCAGTAGTAAATGTGATCATTTCACCATATAAACCCGGCACCACTCAAAAAAGGCACTTAGGTCCCAATCTATCCATCACTGTAACCGCTTAATCCCAGCTTGGGCTGCAGGGGGGGACCGGAACCAACCCTGGGTTCCACACCACACCACAGGGCTCACACGCTCACAGGGCCAATTTAGACTCACCAATCAACCTATCCTGCACACTTTTGGACCGTGGGAGGAGACTGGAGCCCCTGGACGAAACCCACATAAACAAAGGGGGAGCAAACTCCACACAGAAAGGACCCGGGACCCAACCCAGGACCTTCCGGCTGTGAGGCAGCAGCGCCAACCACTGCGCCACCATGTCACACTGTCAAGTCCCTCATAAAAACAAAATTAACATTTAAATTAAATTTACTGTATACAAACTTTATACCATTACACAGTTTCATCACACATTTCATTTACAACTAAAGATACTCGTACTCTTGATTTTCATTGTCTTACTTTGCAGTCTCATTTTCTTGTTTTTATTTTCACTGTTATCTGATTTATTGCTTTTTTTATTATTTCCTTATAAACATAATCCTGGATGCACGTGGGCAGTGGAATCTCACTGCGAGCACACACACTGCATGCTTGTGCACGCGACAAATAAAACATACGTGTCAGTTTGGAGTCCTGGGCGGTGGGAGTCGGCGCCTCACTCAGGATGGGTCGTCTCTCGTCCCGGCTGCCCTCGGAGGACTGGCTGTCCTCTGTGCGGGGGTCCTGGGGGCTGCTTGTGCAGGGCTTGTGGCCAGTCTGGTCCGAGGACTCGCACAGCTGCAGGAATACGGCCTCCAGGGTCTGCGATACAGCACACCTGCTGTCACCGGGGGGGGGGGCTTCAGCACGCTCACAGCTCGGTTTATTATCATGCTTTATGTTTAATAATTATGTATCAAGCTCATTCGGCTTTGTTCAGTGGCACCGCGCCAGACGGGCTCAAGGTGGTCTGCCTTCCAGCAGGCCTTGAGGTAGCATGGGCATGATGAGGGGGGGGAAGCTCACTAAAAAGCCTCAACCCCCCCTCCCACCCCGAACCCGGAACCCGCTCCACACACCGTCACACTGTGCTGCGTCATGAGTGCGTCCGGGGGGGCTTCTGCCAGCAGACGGCCATTACGCATCAGTCCTACCTGTGGGGGGAGACAGACAGCTTGAGCCCCCCCCAGAGACAATCGCACACACCACGTGTCATACTGACACTCATTGTGTTAAGTTTAGAAGTCATGTGTTGTACAAAGGTATGTGAACAGTGCAGAACAAAGACGTGTTTATATTACCCCTGCTACCCTGAACAGCATAAGTGGTTTCAGAAAATGTATAGAAGGATACTGGTAACCAGTTTCACATTTTGCCAAAAATGACCATCATGACGCCAAGCTCCCCTTTGCTTTGTCCCACTCACTGACCCCTTAGGACAGGACATTACGACGTTATGACATTAGCACCAGCTACACTGAAGCTAAGTTGGCTCTAATTCTGAGATGCTACTGAAGGGCCTGATTATCCGTATTAGGTGTGTTAAATTATGGCTGTGCATAAACTCTGCAGGGGATAGATCGCCAGGAGCAGTGCTGGGCAGACAGAAGACTTTTGCGATCGATATATGGCTACATCTGTATGAGTTCATTTACAGACGTATATCCGAAAACCTTATTTACCACCAGGAAGAACACGCTCCACTACGCTAAATATCGTTCACTCACCCCCAGGTATCAGTTGACCGAGGCAGAAAAATGACTGGTTCATAAAAACAGTCTGGTAAATGTATCATTAGGCCACATGGAATCATTCTTAAAGGTAATGTCCCCATGGCACCATCCTTAAAGGTAATGTCGCATGACAGCTGCCAGTGCTGTTCTCCCACCAAGCGGAGGAAAGAGGAGACAGCTTCAGATGCCGAGAAGGGTGAACTCTTCGTATTTGACGTTACCTCCAGGTGTATACACCATTGTTTAAATTGTCCTGGAGTTTGTTCATCTACTTGGGCCTCATTGTGTACTTGGGGAAGAAAAAGAGTTTTGTAGCCTTTAGAAATCTCAGCCAGAGAGCGTTTGAGGATAGTGAAGCAGCTTCACAGCCACTGAAGCTGTGAGGAGGCGGTCGCCCGCATAGATGACTTTCACATCATAATCTGTCGAGGCTTTTATGCTGCAGCAGATGGCCTCCACGCAGCGAGCTGGCGACAGCAAAAGCCGATCGATAAAACCACAGCGAATTTCAGCTGTCTCCTCGGCCAGCACCTGCCTCTGTTTACTCTGGGACAGGAATCGTAGCGGCCGGGCTGCTTGACCTTCTGTCCCTCTTCTGAAAGCAAAAAATTCAGCGGCGGCATCTTGCCGCAGTGGAGACGTGCAAACTGCACACTGGGTCTCTGTGAAGATCAGCCGTTGAAAACTCAACCCAACTCCAGCCCGTATGAACGCTGAAGTGATTTCCCCAAACTAGTTTTGGTTCTGTATTTTAATTCCCCCCTGAGCACAAGAACGGCTTCCTTCCTGAGATCTGCTTTCTGGCGTGTGGCAGCCAGTGAACTTCTTGCTTGTGAATCTGCACCCTTTTTTCGTGCTTTCGAGCACGGTGGTGTGTCACGTTGCAAGGTGGGTGCAAGAACAGGAAGGACAACGCCGGAAAAAGTGAAAACACATCTGGGGGGGGACGTTTTCTCCTGTGAAGTGCCCAGTGGTTCACACCTGCTAAACAAGCCATTTCATTGCACTGCACAAATGAATAAACGGTATTTGCACAGTTATAGCAATATCAATATTACTATTCAACTTTGAACATTAATAAAACTCCTTAGGCACCTTGATTCCATAACTGCTGCATAACAGAACCATGGAGCATCATTAGGAATGCAGACGGGCAATCACGAACAGATTACCTACGTGCAATTTAACGTAAACCGATAAAGTTTTATTAATTAAAGCCTGAAATATGTCCATGTTTTTTTTTTAACAAAAGGTTACGCTCAAGCTTTTCTCTAGCAAACAGACGAGTGCACATGATTTTTTGCTCCCCCTTGTTCAGATGTGTTCCGCGTTCTATGTCTAGCTCAGGACACAAGGCTGGGAACATGCTGGAAGGGACCCCAGGCCATTGCAGGGCACACACTCGCACACTATCATACACTATAATACAATTCAGGGTCACTGGTTCACCTAACATGTTAGTCTGTACGTTTTTGAGCTCTACCTGGAGGAAGCCTGAACACCACTGGGAAGAACATTCAAACTCCACTTGCACACAGCTACTCTGGGGGGAGACAGCATGAAGGGACAGCGGCTTGGAGCACTCCCACTTACCACGTGGGCTTGCCCGGCCTCCTCGATGTAGTGCGTGGTGATGATGACGGACACCTGCCCGTCCTTCACGATCTCCACCAGGTGCTGCCAGATCCTGGGCGTGTGGAGGCAAGGCATGGATTAGGGGTGACAGCTTAGCATGGGGTTCTGAAAAAGTTCTGCAAAGTGTCTAGGTCAGTGTTTCCCAGTCTGGTCCTCGGGGACCCACAGACAGTCCACATTTTTGCTCCCTTCCAGCTCCCAGAGGGAGCAAAAACATGGACTGTCTGTGGCTCCCTGAGGACCGGATTGGGAAACACTGGTCTATGGGGATCAGCCAAACCCTTTATGGGAACAACCAATGTTTTTAACCCTCGTCCAATCACTAGTCTCACGTTCTACCGAAACTGCCATAGCTGTTTATGCTTTTACAATGAAATGTTAGGACACCATGCATCCATTTTTCATAACTGCTCATCCAGTTCCAGATCTCTGCAAGCCTGGAGCCTGTTGAAGGAAGGACAAGGCAGAGAACTCCCTGGATGTGAAGCCAGAGCACACATTCACAGCACCAAATCAGAGATACCAAGTCCCTTAAGCCTTTCCCTGTGAAGAAGGAGCACAGTCAAACACAGGGAGCACATGCAAAGCCACACAGAGACCAGGAAGTGTGAGGCTACAGTGTTACACACTACGCCACCATTCCACCTAAAGTTCATAAAGGGTAACAAACAGACTATGGGGGTGGTATGTGGCTCAGCGGGTTAGAATGCGGTGCCTATGATCGAAATGAGTAAATTCACCGTTGGGCCCCTGAACAAGGCCCTTTACCCCCGGCTGGCCCTGCTTTCTCAAAAATATAAGTTGCTTTGGATAATGGCGTGTGATAAATGGATAAATGTGATGCTCAAACGCAGGTCCTGTTAGCGAACCACAATAGCACGCATGTGCTGAGCCATGTAAGACGGATTTATTTCATCTTGCATATTTAATAGCATAAAGCCCACTTGGGAACACCAGTAACAATTAAAACAAAATGAAAGCCCTTCAGCAAATTATGTAACAAAAGGGCAGATTAATGCAAACGGATCTCAATACTCATGTGAGCTGCCCCAAGATTCGCACTCGGCGTACGTGTCGTTCATTCAGTCAACGGCACAAAATAACCGGGAACATAACGAGCTCACAGAGTACGTCACAGGCTCAGGGCTGGAGAGGGAGGCTGCCAGGATGAAGACAAGCAACAAAAGCAAGTTTGGGGGTTAGTCGGGATGCAGCGCAACTAGTGAGCAGAGCAGAGGCACGCAGAAGAACTCCAAGCTGCATGGAGAAGTGTGCATGATAATGCTGAAGAAGGTCATGCTACAGGCAGAAGAGCTGATTGTCTGTGCGGCCTAAACAGAGCTCCGTGTAACAAACCGAAGAACTGTGTAAACAGAAGTGCGTAGCGTAAACAGAAGATCTCTGTATTGCAAACAGAACTGTCCATTATAAACTGAAGAACCTTGCACTGTAAACAGAAGATTTGTGCGTCATAAATAGAAGAACTGCATATCATAAACTGAATCGTGGATTGTTAATGGAACTGCGTATAATGAACTGAACTGTGTAGCGTAAACAGGAGAACTGTGTAATGTAAACTGAACTGTGTATCGTAAACTGAACGGTGTATCGTAAACAGGAGAACTGTGTAGCGTAAACTGAACTGTGTATTGCAAGCTGAACTGCGCATCGTAAACAGGAGAACTGTAACTGTGGGTGGGAAAATGTGCAGGATGAAGAGCATGGGGGCGGGGTCCAGAATTGTGGGTGTGGCCTGCTTATAAGGCAAGGCTGGAACCACTTACTTGGCGCGTAACACCGGGTCCACCCCTACGGTGGGCTCATCCAGGATCAGCAGCTTGGGGTTTTGGAGCAAGGCGGCACCCAGTGACACTCTCCGCTTCTGCCCTCCACTGTGGGGGGGGGACAGAGACAGAGAAATAAATCACATCTGATTCCATAATTGCCTCAGCACAATCCTGGTCTTACATGACAAGCTCCTATCAGGTCCTGCAGTCCACCAAGTACAGCACTGTGCTAGGAATGCAAAGGGTGTGAGTTCTAATACCAAGAATCACATAGGAATTGTAACCTTTGAGTGTAAGTCACTTTGGCTAAATGCCTCAGGTATGACAATTGGTGTAAGTGTCTCATTGGCAAACAACCCGTGATATGAGAAAACCAAAGAATTCCTATGTGCTTGCACACGTAATTTTTTTAAAAACTTTTTTTAGGTTTTTACTTTTTAAAAAACTTAACAGTTGTACTACATAGTACCTTTAAAACTTTAAGCCTGCAGTTCATGAGATTGATGCATTCTATTACATGATTAAACAAAAGACTGACTTGTATTTCTGTGTGATTTAACAGACAGCTGATTGTCCCCAGAAAGTGGTGAGAGACAGCGAGAAGCAACCAGGCCACTCCCACCTCCCTCAGTTGAGCTGGGCGCCCAACGCCGCCACATCATGCCGATCATTTCTGAGCGCTAACGAGGCGTGCCTGAAAACGTGGGCCACGTGACAGAGGCTGCAGGAACACCGAGGCGCCCAGCACGTCACACTGGCGCCACTGAAAGTGTGCCCTCCAGAGCGATGCCCCAGTTGTTTAACAGGACGAGGAAACAATTAGTCATGATATACTGGCGTCGGAATGATCCACTAATGAGGCCGGTGCTTCTTTTACTGGAAAATGAGCACAATAGAGCTCTTCTAGATCCTGTTTCAAGCCTGTGGGAAAATGAATGGGATTGGTGGCTTCTGAGGAAAGGTTACAGACAGTCAATGCCCTGATTGGATGCAAATGAATGACAGGCTGAAAGGCTGCTGGTGAAGGCGACCTCTTGTCTCCCATGCCAAGGTGTTCATGTTGCCAAACTGGAATTCATGTCACATGGTCTGAGATTGAAAAGCCAGGCCACCAATGAGAACTCAGAGATGGGCAAGCTAGAGGAGAGACAAATTTTATTCCATATATGGCAAGTATAAGATGCTTGTGCTTGTGCTGAGCATAGACTGTACAAAAGCAGGAGTGGGGTTTTCTGGTTCTGGTTACTGAGAAGGGTTGTCTGGGTGTCAGTATAAAATCCTCAACTAAATAGTTAATAATTATACATGTTCAATAAAATTTTACCACCCCCCCCCAGTCAATAACTTTTACCATCAACAATTGTTAGGGAAGTGCACTTGAAAGGTTGCTGGTTTGAAGCTCTAACCATCAAGGCCCCCTGGACGGCTCCCAGATGCTAAATATTAGGACACATTTCATTGTTGTGTGCTGTGGTGTGACAACAATGACAATTTTTCACTTTTATAATAGAGGGGCCTCAGGCAACCGAAATAGCCCAAAAAAACTGATATTTGAAAGCTTGTGCATGAGAAGCCTTCCTCTTTTCTCAAAAAGTGGCCAGCCGTCACTCAGCTTATCCATAGCTGATTCCGAACAACTGCTGCATCAGCACTTTTCAGTATTAATCACACAGTACGACTTCACAAATCTGCAGGATGTCTTGCATAATATCCCATACAATAAGATCACTCTGGATGACCTTAGAGACAACACAGCTCTAATGGCACAAAAACTGACCATGTGGCTCATGGGTGCTCTGAACACGGATTAAGGAAAGGACACTAGTGAAGGCAGAAACAGGACAGGACGAGAATAGAATCAGGTGCTTACCTGAGTTTCCGGATCAGGATGGATTTCTGAGGCAGATCCAGGAAATCGATGAGGAATTGCATCCGGGTCTGCGTTTCCTTTCCAGAGAGGCCGTGGATGCGGCCGAAGAACCACAAGGTATCGCTGATGGTGAACTCGCTGTACAAGGCCAGATCCTGAGAAGGAACAACTGAAATGAACTTCCACTTGGAGGTTTGGAATACGTACGATTTAAATCTGAGCGCTTTTAGCGACTGCTAACCAGCCGAGCCTCCACCAAGCTCTCAAGTCCAAGGAGAAAGAGGTGAGAAGCCTGACAGAGTCTGAAAACATGTCTGACTTCCTCTATCAGTTCCTTTGAACTTGTTGACCCTTACCTGAGGCATGTACCCGACCATCCTACCAGGTACCCCGTGTCCGGGAAAGGCAGGGGGCTTCCCCAGGACGGTGATGTGACCCCGTGAGATCTTCAGCGTTCCCACGATGCACTTCAGCAGCGTGGTCTTGCCGCAGCCGCTCGGCCCCAGCAAGCCGTAGCTATGTGAAGGAACAAGGTTACAACAGAACGTCGATAAGATATTCCAGTGTCCCCATCTGGTTCTTGGGGACCCACAGACAGTTCATGTTTTTGCATCCCAGCCAGAGACGAACCAGCCTGGCATGTTCTGTGCACTATACGAGGGTGGGCATTTTCCCTCAATGTTAAACATAAAGGCATGGACAAATAGGGAAGCTGATTGGTAGCACTCACATTTGTCCCTGAAGCACGGTCAGACTGAGGTCGTTCAGGACCCTCAGCTTGCCATAGGACCTGCAGACATCCTTGCACTGTATAGCAGCTGTTCCAGATTCCAGCGTGCTGCCCGACTCAACATCGGTCTTCATCCTGCTTGGGACGCTCTGCAGTAAAGGCAGAACAGATATCAGGGGATAGCAAGCAAGCCCAAAAATGCATCTTTCCTACTACAGTATTGAGCTGAGTGAATATCCAGGTTAAAAAGCTAATATCTGAGCACCTGCTAATTTGCCCAGACGGTTTAAAGTGACCCTCTTTTGAGTTTGTAAGTGCAAACCGACAATCCGGCAAAATTCACCTAAG
>JAODJW010000062.1:7110723-7125590 GCA_026777045.1 Hyperopisus bebe | reverse complement strand
TGCAGGGGGAGGGGAGGGGAGGGGGCTCACCTGCTGGCATTTTTTTCTGTTCAAGCTGCTGCCTTGTGCTCAATAACAGTCTGTTTGCTCCTGCTCTGTTACTTCATTCCTTCTCTAACATTGAAGGGAAACAATATTTAAATGAGCTAATTTCTCCCTCAGTCTCTACAATAATTCTCTGGAAGATAATAAAGGTGGTTAATCTGCACCTCTGCTCTGTGTGTGTGTGTGTGTGTGTGTGTGTGTGTGTGTGTGTGTGTGTATACTCCATCTCAGCTGTGGGATTTCTCTGGGTATTCTGATATCCTCTTGCAGTCTGAAGACTTGTGGTTAGTCTGATTGGCATCTCTAAAACACCCATAGTGCTTCTATGCATGCATGTGCCCTGTGATGGATTGGTATTCCATCCAGGGTGTACTCCAGCCTTGTGCCCTGTCCCCTGTGACCCTGTCTGGAATTAGGGGTTAGAAGATGGGTGGGTAATTAAAGTATTATTTCCCTTTAATGACCTCAGTCTCATAATGAAAATGCTTTTCTTTGAATTGCAATAAACTCCTCTTAAAAACTGCAGCATTGCCTCAGTAATTTTGTACAGATGTGAATAAAAAAGATCAAATAATGCATTGATTGAATGTCATTCTGTCTGTCAGCACCAGTATTCCCATGGCTTAATATATTTTCTAACACAGATCCATTCAGTTTGTTTATTTCTTTTGTGTACTTATGACCACGATGGGTGAAAGTCCTTGTGGTTAGGGTTAGAGTGCTTACTATTTCCCGTTGGGTTATACCGCCAACCACATAAGGAAAATGACAGGATTAACTAGCTGGTGACTATGGTGTTGAGAGGAGTCAGCAAACTGGTTTTCTTAGCCTCGAATCTCCTACCACTTCTTGCTGTTTCTGTTTCCACAATGGAGGCTCATGGGAGTTTTCCTTACACAAGAATGTTCTGAGGGCAGAAGGAAAAATGACTGATTTGGAGGAATAACCAGTCGGATTCTAGGGGAGGTGGATCCAAGCAACCAATAAAATGTTAATGTCTTGGTCCCACCTCCTCACCTTGGTCCCACCTATTTTTCCTTCTGCTCTCAGAACATTCTTGTGTAAGACTCCACTTTCGTCCAAAGTAATTTCCATACTTGCCCTCAACCGCCTGACTGTCTGACCCAACCTTCAGTTGTACATCAATTTGGACAAAATTGTCTGCTAAGACAATGTAATTATTTCATGGCTTTAAGTAGTATGTATTATCTCGAGGACAAGGAAAGAGTCTTGTGACAGATGACTTGGCCCCCCAATCCCCCCCAACCTAAACCCTATAGAGCCGGTTTGGGATGAGTTGGATCAAAGAGTAAGAGCAAAATAGTCAACTTGTGGTCAGAACTTGTGGAAACTCCTTCAGGACTGGAGAAGCATTCCAGGTGGCTACATCTGGAAGCTGGTTGAAAGAATGGCAAGAGTCTGCAATGCTGTCATCGGGGCAAAAGGGGGCTATTTTGAAGAAGATATTGAGTACATCTCTTGATCCTGCAATACTTCATGTGTTACTTCACTGCCTCAAGGCCTTTTACTATAAAGCAAATAATATACAGTGCTTCCCCTAGAGTTACAGCTTTTTTGGGGGGGGGGGGGGGCAGACGGACATCAACAGGATTCATGGTGTTCATGTGTTTCCTTTAATGACAGCAGTCAATGTAACAACTGAACTAAACATCAGAACATTTCTTTTTATGACATTTATCCAGTCTGCAGCTTTTGTGACTCCAGTGTATTTTTTGTCTACTTTTCAGGTGGTTGATGTCACGTATTTTCCGACACATGCTCTCTGCCTGCTAGTAGGGGTGCGCTCACCTGTGTGCGCGCACGTGTCTGTGCACGTGAAACGGGGCGGAACTCTGCTGTGCCCGTGCATCGCCATGCACGATACAGAGAGCAGAGGAGAATTGTAAACGCGCGACTGTGTAGAGACAAAAATGACAAGCTGTCAAGCTTATCAAAAATGATAAGATAACATTAAGGCTATTTAGTTTGTTTAATAAAAGGACAATGTATAGACCTGTTCTATAGGAAAGGTAACTAAATGACATCTGTTGTGATCTGGCGCTATATAGAAAATAAAATTATAGAATATATATATAGAGTATATATATATATTCTCAGATACTAAGGCCTGTGTAGGAACACACACAGGGAAATACTCTCGTCTTAGCCGTTTCTCATACTTTCCTTCCTGTGGCTCGAGTTAGCTGTCCTCTGTTTTTAGTTACAGTAAAAAGCATCTGAGGTTTTCAATCTTCAGTTTTTCCATGAAAGAGATCCATTCTCTGCTGAATGTACACCCCCCCGGCCCATTGGCTCTAATCCTGGGGAATCCCCTGTTTTTTTCCTGGTATTATTTCACGCTGGATTGAAGAATCACACGGTCACCATCCAGGAACATCTGGAGCGCATAGCCTTCACTTATACCTGGAGAATTCATCCCAGTTTTATCCTGGAGCCAAACGTTAGTCCGGTCCAGTGAGTTTTCATGAATGATGAGGAAAGAAAAAAGGAGCCACACCAAAGTGCTTCAGTGTGAAAGGGAGGGGGGGCGGCAACAGGCGGGACTGGACCGGCCCCGGACTTTGGGGTCCCCTTGACCCCGGTTTAGCTGAAGGGGAATCCCCATGAATAACTTTTGCAGAATGATAAATTTTACCGCCCAGGGGCGGGGATGGGACCCATGACAAATTTTGCCGGCCCACATGACCATCTGCCCACCAGGAATAATGCCCGGTATGCCAGCTTGCCAGTGCAGCCCTGTTGTGCCATGGATCATGCTAGGACTGGTACCGTTAGCAATAGCTTTAGCCACAGTGGCGGCTTAGTGGCACTGACCTGGCGACGGTGTGAAGGTGTCGACCCAAACTCCATGAGCCGGGCAGAGCAGCCAGGGCCGGCCTCCACAAGACGATCGCCTCATCCAGCAGCCCAGCCCCTCAAATGCTCGATTTCACTGCTCATTTCCTGTCTGCAAAACAAAAGCAAAACTAGCAGTGCAATAAGTGAAAACTGCGTGCTATTTCAGTGATGATTCACTGGGGGGCAGCGCTTCTAGTGTTCTCACCATTTGCGCTGATGTACCTGGGCCTCTTTAAGGGGAAGTGGTGGAGCTAGATTAAGAAGATGAAGGACTCTTTGGTTGAGGCGAAGATGAACTGGAATTACTACAAGAAGCCAAACAGGAAGTAGTGGGGGCCAGTGGATAACTAAGCTTGGTTGAGGGTGATGGCTGTGCCCCCTCTTCCCTGTGGCTATGAACAGAAGAACCAGATGGGGGCAATCCTGAACAGGGATGTGCCAAGGTGGTCGAGGGGCTGCCCATGGAGGGCAGGCTGTTGATCCCCTCCAAATTGTCCCCGTTGGGTTGCCCCGCCCTCGTGCCCACATGACCCCCCGCCCCAACAGAAAATCCTGTCCTGCAGTGGATTGTTCTTCGTTACAGCTGGGGCTGTATATATCTAGGAACACCTGTTGCCCTGAATTCAGCACTTACAGAATGGCTGACACTCTTCCCGCACAGTGAGATCACTCCTTCTCCTATCGCCTGGTTCTATTGTCATAGTTTTATAGATACATGTACATGCATTTTATTTTAAACATCCCCGATCACAGGACACCATCCTGTGTTGGTTCATCTGCTACACACAAAGGGATCAGAGCTCTGTATTGATTCCATCTGTGCTGGAGGCTTGATGTCAACTTTTACTCAGTTTACCTCTGTATATGGTTTTTGTGAGACTTTTATGTTGAATAGGGGGAAACATGGATGCTGTTGCCCTGGACTGTACAGCTAAATATGTGGGATAATTTGTACAGAGAGCAACCTTTAACTTGGAAATCCTATACAATGGTGAAGATGTGCCTCATTTTTATATTTGAACATCTAAATTTATACAAAGTACTTTTATTTTGGCTTTTTCAGTGTATTATTGAGACAGCTGGTTAGTTGAAACAGGTTTGATTTTCAAAGGTATTCACAGTGTCACCGGATGAGGAAGATCGCCTCGCCTTCATCTCGACTCCTTCGCGGTGAACTGGCTTGTCGTTAGACATTCATGGGCGTGCTGGAATGAGAATGAAAATCCCCCCCGGGGAGAACGTGCCTCTGTGAGGAGGATGTCCACCCGTCAGGGGAAAGGCGAACGCATGTTATACTGCCAACAGAATCACAGACGGCTGTGAGACTAAACCGCACAACCTTTATTAGAACAGGTCACCATAAAGTGACTGTGTGTGAAATGGTGCAAAATTTAACAGAAAGGCACTAAATGCAAGTGAGCCGGAATCAACCTAAAACATGCCTGCTATAGTGCCCCAGAGTGCAGCCTGATTTACATTGCAAGCCACCTCATGTCTCTGCCCTAGTGGCCTAATGGATAAGGCACTGGCCTCCTAAGCCAGGGATTGTGGGTTCGAGTCCCATCTGGGGTGACTCATTTCCACTTTAAATGAATTTTCCCCTCGGATAAAAGAAGCGTGTCTTACCTAAAGGCGTTCTTGTGGGTCAGGAAAAATGTGTTATAATTAAGATATTTTTATGTTATTTCCATTGCATCCCTGCTTTTGCTCAGAATCCTCCCCAATAATCATCTTTTCAGATAACAATTTGAGGTTAAAGAGTCGTCAATAAAAACTTTGTAAAATTCACAAACCATCCCAGTGCACGCTGCTGGACCCCGTGGGACAGCCCTGTGCTCCTCTTCCTCATGGCCTTGCTCTTCTGAAGTCTCTGTGTCCGAACAAACGTCCCCATGACCTTCTGCTCTGGCTAGGTCACCTTTGAGTTTCATTGGGGTTAATATCACTGTTAACACCATTACGGTGTGGTTCCTGTTATCCAGCGGTACTTTAGAACACAAGAATGATCCATCTTTGCATCACAGATCAAGTTATATTGATTAATCTTTATCCTGCGATGAAAACTCTGCTTACAGAACTTCCCCAAAGAAGCATAAAGAGGATACGGCTGAACATCTTACCCACATGGGTTATGCCAGCTCTTATTTACTGGGGCATTCTGGGTAATCATGCTACTGTTACTCACTGAGAGAGTGACTCTGCTTCCCGGCCTGCTACATTCCCTGCATTGGGACGCCCAGTCCTGCTCCTCATGGTCTCAGCATTCCACCGCGGACCATGAGCACGTTCCTGAAGGAGCCACATGGACATTGGATTACTCCTGAATGAATGAATGAGGTGCTTTCAGGACTATGGAAGGCTTTACAATAGTTATACTTGTACTATGGGCTGTTAGCATAAAGGTATTCTAGTTAGGGACCTTACTGAAGAGTATGACAGGAGCACCTCCCCAGGAGAATTTGGTTATGAGTCACAGTCTCTATTTACCATCCTACCTGCAGTGTGATTATGTGGTTTAACGCTGTTACAAAATCTGTTATTACACAGCCTAGCCAGCCCGTCCTCCCCCCTCCCACCCCAGAGCTCCAGTGACAATTACTACAGTAGCTGTTCTGCTATTTGGTCCAGCATGGAGTCCCGCTAAGTCCCAGGCTGCTGACCGCTACCCAGTGCACTCACAAAGAACCTGCCAGCCTGAACTAGTCTTCTGCCTTTCTAGAATGGGAAGATTCCGTGTCACCCAGCCTTCTGCGTCAGCTCTGGTGGACTCGTAACATTAACTCGGGGATACACTTTAACATAGACATGTGAAGACAAATAACCACGCCCCCCTCCCTGGCACGACAACTTTTGTCTCCACTTCTCTCGTTGAGGTCATTCACATTCCTGCCATCTGGGGGCAGCGCCGAGCAGACATGTGCATTACATAAAATACAGCTGCTGAGATGGGAGTGTGGGTGTGTCTCTGCTGCCTGGGTAGGCGCAGAACGGGACCATTCAGACAGGCGCTGCACAAAGAAAACTTGACAATCATACAGGAGGAGGGGGTGGTTTGAATGGGGTCAAGGTTAAGAGGCTCATTCAATAACCAGTAAAATGGAGAGGTCTTGTGCCTTGTGGGAACAGGACAATAATTTCATTTAGATGCCTATGCCTGATTTTTCACACACGTGACTGGAATGGCAAGGCATGGCTGCTCTGGACCTAAAGCCTTTGACACATGACAACCTCAAGCCGCCATCTTTCAGGTGGCTAACAGAAAGACGGAAATGCCGCCAACTTCCTCAGTGAGCCTCTTCCTAAGATTATCGGCTCATTTAAAAAGACAATACCTGCACTTTCCCTTTAAGAACACGAATGGCGGCGTCTGGGGGCACCCTGGGGTTTTTGAAGGGCCTGTCTAGACAAACGAGTCCCATGGCAGACGGTTAAAGGCGCACCCCGATACTCCCGAGCCCCCCCAGCGCCCGCATGTCTGACACCACGCTAACTGCACACTGACAAGCTTTTTAATCCAGAAAATCACACTGGAATTGCTGTGCTGTATCTATGATCGCCAGGTTCGTAACACGACTGAGAACACAGTCCCCACCTGATCGCCGTGGGCTGAGGGAAATGACATCGATCCTCACCAGGTGGTTTCCACTTACATATGAAAGAAGCCTGATTTGCTTGATCAATTTTCATGTATTTCTATGGTATCAATGACTTACAGTATGAGTTAAAATTCTGGGCGGCCTGCTTTTAATGCATTTGTATGTATTTTAGCTGTAATTCACCTAATAGTAAAAGCTTCTGTGGCAATGAAGGAATTCATATCAAATATTGCAACGACCTACAGAAGTGTTCCACACGTCTCAATTTCCTCAGCTTTTAGACTCTTCAAAACAGTCCCCTTTTGCTTCAGTGACAGCATTACAGACTTTTGGAATTCTTTCAACCAGCTTCCAGATGTAGCTACCTTTAGGTGGGGGGGAACGGGGGGTGGGTCATCTGTCACAGCACTCCATCTCTTTCCTTGTTCACAAAATAATACATTACGTACATAACCTCGAGGTCCGCTTAGGGTCGTTATCTTATAAACCTGCCTTCAGAGAGCCCACTGCCTCTAAAGGCTCCCTCAGATCCATTAAGGCAGTTGCAGGACCTAGACTCCTCTAACCCGCTCTCTGGCAACAACCAATCAACTTAGAATTCCATATTTCTAGCGAGTATGCACAAAAATTGAAGGTTTTTTACTGCACTTTTTGCTTACACAGACTTGCCAACTTTGGTCACCTGGCTGGTGTGAGATTTTCAATTCGAGACAAGCCTGCACACGCATTTACATGTATGTAAGAGTTTCTCTACCTGGTAAACATCTGTAGGGTTTGCAAACTACCCCAACGCTTTTGATATAATTAATTTCAGGTTTATAATGGAAAATATAGACTTGCTGTAAGATTTCTTGCGTGAGCCTGAAAGCATGAGAGTCACGGCAGATGCGAGAGAGTTGGCAAACAAACTAAGCGGCTTATAATGAAGCAAACCAACTTACATACACACAAATGAAAAGTTTAGCTCTATAATTACTAGCAAAGCCTGTTCTGTGGGAGCTGTTAGGAGAACGCCTCTAGTAGGTGTGGATCTAACAGTACCTGTGGAGCTGTGGAGGCAAGGTGGCCTGCCTCGTCATAGGCCAGCCCCCCACCTCCCATGCTCTGCAAAAACGGGCCGGCTGACCCACCAGCCCTTCCAGCTGTGCATTCCCCCTCGCCTGCTAAAAATAGCACATCCCAGCCATTTTGTTTTGCGTGCTGGGCCCTAGGAGTAGGAATCACTGTACCACAAAGTCAGGAGAGGCAGCACTTGTATGAATGCCTCTTTTGCATGGGGAGGGGGAACTAATAACACAGGCAGAGAGTACCATGCAGTTACACACCCGGCCAGTACGTGCTAATAGTAATATGTACAAATTTTCACCAGAATCGACCAAGCTGTTTTCATCGGTTTATTGAATAATATAAAACTACAAAAGTAAGAGAGATTCAAATTCAGACACGCTCGTCCATTTTTAATACGTCCAACAGTCCAAAATATGACGTGGATACAGCGACATAACAACCTTTTCGCACGGCCGATTGTTGGTGATGTCCATTTTCTTTTTCCGATCAGTCGGTTTATATATATTTAATATGTATATATTGCATAGAAAAAGGCACAGCGCCCAGGTCTGGAAAAACACACCTCCCCCCATCCCACCCCCTCGTGTTGCACAGTCACAGCGGCCGCAATAACCACCCCACCGTACTGCATATTGCCTGTACAGCTCGCAGCTGAGACATCAGTAATAACGACTTTAAATGAAATGCAATCAGTAAAAGCCGAATAACACAACAGACCAAACAAGAAGTCCTCAGAACAAAAATATGCTTGACTACATAGTATTTCTACATAAGCTTTGGATTCCAAACCTGATGTAAAGGCCTTGTCTTTTTAAAAAATGCATTACTGGATACCATAGCTCTTCCCACAGACAGGTTCATGGGCATAAATAATCATCAAATCAAGGTGAGGGAGACGTTAGGAACCTCCACCTCATTTCAATCCTTAATATACATTCCTACAGTGCGATCTGTACAAGTTACAATCCCCATGTTAGCGTCACATGAAAAATAAATATATTTACAATAGAAACAAAGAATAAATAACTGAACAAAACAATCACTGCAAAAAAAAACAAAAAAAAAATCAAACATTTAAAAATGATCATTAATTATGAATTAGTCACATTGCCTGCTCAGCTCTCCCCTTGACCCCAAGCTCCCTAAACCCACAGACTCCGTATCCCCGCTATGGCCAGCGCCGGGAAAAACGCTCCATTCCCGTCAACTGTACGTGCCAAAATCGTTAGGTAAGTGGAGCTGTTAACGTTCCGATTTCTATATTTTAAAGAAAAAAAAACTCGAGCTATGGTCTGGGCAGACGAAAACATCACGATAGATTTTGGGTGCAGGTACAAAACGAGCATAAATTTCCCTTATATTAGAGCAGCTAATAAGGCCGAGAAACCCAGAGCTTTCTGGCCTGAAGCCGGCGTTTTATCGGGGCGGTGCAGACAGCGCATCGATCTGGCAGGTCGCACATCCTCTTTGCTAACGATGCCTCGGAATGGATCTGAGGGACAGTACGATCTGAACCGCGAAAGCAAATAAAATGCATTTGCATTTATAATAAACATTAATCTGGTCCCTGGAAACACTTCTCTAAGTTGGGGACTGACCTTGAAAATCACAGGCCACAAGACTGCGCTAATAATTTAGATTATGAACGCGCATCGTACTGTGGCACGTGTGGCTTCAGGACATCATTTACACCAGTTTACCCCAGTGGAGCAAAGGCAGCTGCACACCTCAAACCGAAATGGCCACGTTTCGGGCGCCCAGCACCCCTGCAATTAGTAAGTGCCGAACGAAACTGAGACAAGGAGAGAGCGGAGAGCTTCAATAGTGGCCGGATGACATACTGTAAAAAAAGCCAACAAACACGTACGTAAATAAATAAATTAATAGAACATATACTTATACAGTAAGAATTGAGATTTTCCCGATGTCAGAGGTTTCACGTACCGACAAAACCATCAAAAGAAAAAAAAAACGCCTCGGTAGGGTAGGATTTCGGCGGGTTGTCGGACTTTCATTGGATGGATTCCCGGAAGACCAGCGACCTTCGGCCAATCAGACGCCGAGGGGCACAGCGTGACTCGTTCCTAAAAGTTCCCGAGTTTGCCTCGTTTCAAGTTCCTTTTCCACGCAGCGCGCCCGGCACTGTCCTGTAGTGCTCCAAATGCTGCAAAGCATCTTGATCATTTTCCTGCCTGCTTGAATAATAAAATGCCTTTAAAAAAAGATTTTTTAAAACATTTTCTGCTTTGGTTGGGAAAAAGTTACATATTCTGGTTAGTGTACTGTTCTGTACATATATCATTAGTCATGGCTATTTCAGGTTTATGGTTGTTAATAAAGCCTATCCTACTGTATTCCCCCCAAATAAATATTAAATTTGAAAATGAATCCAATCTAAATGTGTGCATATGGAAAGGATCCCCCCCACCAAGGATAGGTGGTGATATGCACAATTTAACATGCATGGGGGGGGGGGGCAGGATTCTTCAAGGAGAAATGTTTTTCTCAGAGTTTCAAGGGGAGGCAGTACCACGTTCAGTCACCAGGGTGAGGTACAAATTGAGCTGTATCATCCCTCACCCCACACAGTACCAGGATGGAAAGGCTGGGTCATGTATTGGTAACCAACTGCTGGTGGAACAGGTGCCCAGTTGAGCCATCTTGAGCCATCCCAGAATCCCCTGCTCCATGTCCTGTCCACATGACACTGTGTCAAAGTACAAAACAGTCTTGTACACAGCAACAGAAGATCCAGATAGATGAGAAAAGCAATCCCACCCAAACATAAACCTAATACAGAGCCAAATGTCTCTTTCAGGGAGACTGAATACTCATCACCAGGAAATAAAGGAAGACAAAAGAAAAAATTTTTTTTAAAACACTTGCGTTGATCATTTCTGAAAAAGGAAAAACATAATATCAAAAAAACATGCAATTTTCCCCCCATATAAATATTTGTGCTTGACAAGTAAAAAGTTCATTCTTCCAACAGAAGGAGGTGCTCTCCTCAAGAAGCGACTAAATGCGTCAGCGAAAGTACGGTTTCGCGGCGACCGGAGGAGGGAAAAAGAGGGAGAGACCAGAACAAACAGTAGTTCACAGATCAAGGCACCGGTATCTTCCAGGAGCCGCCGTCATGCCGCGATTCCTTCATGTCGTACGTTCAGAGCGGACGGCAGAGGGGCAGCACACGAGCACCGTGTTATCAGCAGGTCTTAGAAAAACAACAAAACATGTTTAAAAATACATAAAAACGGCTATTTGTTCTCGTACTGGAATTTGATTCCTTTTGCGCAGTGGGGGAAGAGACGGGCAGGTCAGGAACCCACCAGAACCTCCATGATATGGTCCAGTTCTGCCAGGTCCATTTTGAAAGGTTGGCTAGGGCTGACCGGGGTGGCGGTGGACCCCGATCCGGCGTATGGGGACAAGCTTTTTAGGAGGTCGTCGGCAGTCACCATGGGGGCCATCTTGCCAGCACTGCTGGCACCCCCCGAGGCGGACGCGGTACAGGCGTCAAAGTCGTACATGGAGGTGTCGATGTCCGCAAACAAGACATCGTCCAGGGTTAGGTCGGTGAGGAAACCGGAGGAAGAGGAGGAACTGATGTCCAGCCCACCTGGGAGCTGGGTCTCCATCAGCCGAGACTCTTGCCCCCCCGCCGCAGGCTGACCCTCTGACAGCAAGGCCGACACCCCCAGTTTTTGGCTGCAGGGCTTGGCCCCATCTTTGGAGTCTATCCCCATAGGGGCCACAGAGGGTAGGTGCGGCAGCGCCCCCGCGGGGCTGGGGGGGGAGGTAGCTGTCGGACCCCGCGTCTCACAAAGGTCCTCGATCTCATCCAGGGCTGAAGAGAAACTGTCTTTCGTAATGATAGGGGTTGGCCTCTGGGGGGTGCTCGTGGGCAGCGGAGTACATAACAAGGGGGTGTCATCCTCCAGCAAGGAGGCGGGGGTGAGGCAGGAGTCTGGCGGCACGAGGGCGAGGCCCGTGGGAGGCAGAAAGGGCGTGATTGCGACAGGTAGGACCCCAAAGGCCGGCTGAGCCTCACGAAAACCTTCCCCTAAGGGATGGTGCTCAGACGGGGGCGAGGGGGGGTGCAGGAAGAGCGCCTGCGGCCCACCTTCCTGCTTCAGCTCCTCCTGGATGCGGCGTAGCACGTTGTTCACCAGCAGGCGGCGCTCCAGACTGGGCTCGGCTGGCGCCCGCGGGTGGTAAAGCTTCATCAGTGAGAGGCTGAGGACCGTCTGCCGCTGGAGGCTGTAGGACAGCTTGGAGGAAGGGTCCCCCGTGCCCCCCGGCCCACCCTCCACCAGCGCTCCCTCCACCAATCCTTCTTCATCTTCGTCCAGTTTCCTCTTTGTTCCTTTGCCCAACATATATCTGGGAGGGGATATAAGACAAGAGTTAATAGCAGCACAGCAAGGGAAGCCCCCAATTTACAATCACATTCTCTAGCAAGAAAACAAGTTTCACGTTCACTAAAGCTACAGAGGTTCAGAGAACTTGCTTGAACACACAAATGGTCTTTCCCAAGTGGACTCCGAGTCTCATCTGTGGTCTGGGAAAGCCACACCCGAAGGATAGAACGGTAAGCAGTAACATATCCCAGAAGCTTGGGAGGGGGGGGGGGCATGGATGGAAAAATAATGGACCAAGCTTGTGAGGTGGGGGCAAGGGCTCACAAAAATTCTTGGGTAAAGACGACATCGTCGGCAGAACTCCCCGTGAAAAAACACGCCAGGCATTCGCTCTGCAGCTGCGGCACGTGTGAAACTGTGACGCGGAGTACGAGCACAGTGCCTTCCCTCAGAGGGACGACTGCACGCCAAACCCAGGGCACCCACCGCCTGACCACAGCGTCCACCCGTGCCTCTACACAGCATTTCAAATCCACCATAAACAGCATAGGTTGTAAATAGGTTAGAGAAAACCCCTTTCAGTTTCATTCAGGGTGGGTGGGGGAATAAATAAGAGAGCCAGCAAAGAATGGCTGCACTCCACCCAGGGGGAACAGCTCTGGGACATTCCTGGGAGAGTTCGGCTGACAGAGGAAAGCAAAGGAAGTCCACCCTGCCCAGTGTAGCCCCACCCCCCTAGTCAGAGCACCGCCCTCCACAAACTGTGATTGGCTGCCAGGGTACTGGTAGCGTAAAGAGGGAGGGGCTGGTGGTATGCTGCTGGAGTGGCCATTTCGACAAGGTAAAATAAAAAATAAAAATAAATCCCCCACCGTCAACTCAGAGAGAAAAAAACATTTCTGTGAAATCCATTGTGCAATCATTTCGTGTAAACAGCTAACATACTAAACTAAGCGGCAGATCATACAGCTGCTGAAGATTATTTATTTATTTTATTTTATTTTATTTATTTTAAAAGCTTGTCCCCAGTAAGGAGGCAAAGCTTAAGTCACTTCTCCCCTATAGCATTTGGTAAATGAGAAAGTGACAAATATCTGATCGCTGGATTAGCTGGGCCAACACATCCCTGTTGGGAGTATTTGGGAGTGATACCTTAATACCAGTTATCATGACACACTTGATTGTAAGTGCTTTCAGTGAGAGGTCCTCCATTCTGTCCTGTCGAAAGAGCCACTAATAAAACAGATAATTATTCGGTTCATTAAGGGACACCAGCAAGCCTGCCTGTTGATGTGTGAAGAGGTGGGCAGCACACAGAGGTTCAGAAGATTGGGTTTCCACTGATATTTTGATCCTGTAATTGTATATCCATGTCGCCAGGTCTGTGGCCAAGCCCTCAGCTCGGTGCTGTGATACTTTAGGTAATAATACACGCAAACTCACGCATACACACACACACAGACAGTATGCTGGGGCGCTGATTAGATGGGCGAGGGAGAGAGGGACGCATCGTCTGAGCAGTGCAGAGGGGGCTGAAACAACAACCTTCCGGCATCATCTTACAGTGAAACAATGGCCCCCATCCCCTCCTCTGCCGCAGCCCCCGCCCCCCCCCGGTGCTCACCCCCCGGCTTCCGAACCCGTGCACACGGTCCGGATCTGACACCAGGATTCCCCACGAGCTATCAGCGACAGAATCCCGGGCAGAGCAAGATGTAGGAGGTAAAATAAATAAATAAATAATCCGCCTACTGGAAAGAGAGGAGAACGACTGTCTCGCGCCAAAGCCTCGGAACTGTGGAGGCGTGCGATTAAAAATAACGAATGAATAATGGATAAACGGATGAGCGGCAGTGTGTTCTGCACGTTTCCCAGAACAGGCCAGGAGTCAGGTTTGGTCGAGGACCAACGACCGAAAGCTGAAGATCATGAGCAGATCCATGGATGAGGCGCAGTTCCTCCATGCAAGCCAAGGCCTCCATAGAGCAGAGCAGGAGGTACGACTCAGTTGCACTAATGACCCAGCCAAGAATAAGGCGAGTGACCTCGTCTCTTCACAGCACACAGACACCCAGACACACTAACGGAAGGAGGAGAGGTTTAGGTCACTGTTTGAAGGGGACTGACGGCAGTGGCTCTGCAGGTTAGAGTGTTATGCCTGTGATCAGGAAGGTTGTTGGTTCGAAACCCAAAGCTAGCAGAATCATTTTACCACTGGGCCTCTCTGTATGGCCCTCAAATACGGTTCTATATATATAAAAAGCTTTCAAATTAACCAAAATAGACGATTTCAAATTGGTGCACAAAAACAGCTACTGTACCGTTTTTAGATAGAATTTACACTAGTGGCCAAAATTGTGGAAACACTTACAAATTTTAGAGACTGCAGAAATTTATTCAACTGTTGCTCCAGTCGCTAATTCAATCGCCCAAATATATATTTGTAACATTCTTTAAGCGTTTATAAAAATTGCCGCCAATATCCGTGTAGTAATTTTTAAAGCGCAATGCAAACCTGCTAGGTGCTTCCACAATTATGGCCACTAGCATACATTGTGCAGATACGGTTCCGCAATATAAGTATGATTTAAAGTTTATGCTAGGTTGGGAATAGGTGTATATGCAAAGTAAATAGGCACTTATATAGGGTCCTGAATGTATGTAGTTTAGGAGTATTGTGGTGGGTTCGGAACCAGTTGACCACATAAGATGTGAGAGGACTGAAAATCGTAATTTATGCACGGGGGGGCAGACCACAGCAACTGGAGGAGTGGAGGAGTGGTGCTTCAAACCAGTCAGGGCGGTGGAACAAGTGGCTGGGCGTAGCGCAGGGTACCTGGCGGACAGGTAGACACGCCTCCCTCATTTGGTGAAAAAAGGGGGAAATAATCATGTTAATATTTTAAAAGTAATTTTGATATTATGTTTAAAGGTTTTT